>JAUMJJ010000063.1:4200000-4370000 GCA_033556795.1 Tapera naevia
AAAAAGTGTGTGTACTAATCTGATAGTCTGATTGGCAGGTAACTGGTTTAGTGTTGGAGTGGTAGAAGATTTGGGATGTGAGATGAAGTATCCATCAAAAAAATATATAACACTTATCATCTTCTGAAGAGGAGTTGGAACCTCAGACTCTTTTCCTCCAACCAGAACACGCTCATCACTCAGCTGATGATTCATTTTCATTCTTGTTTCTGGGCTGAGTATATCAGGTTTGGGTTTTTTTTGGTTTTTTTTTTTTTTTTTTTAATTGCGCTATGGAACAACTTCAGCAGAGGTGACGGATAGAGCTGTTTCCTCACCTTAAACAAAGAGCAGAAGTCATGAGGGTGCTTTTATGGATAGCAGGAGACAGGGTGCTTTTATGTATAGCAAACATGGGCTCCAGTGTTGTTTCTTTCATACAGAAAAGAGAAATGAAAACAGACTTTCAGCCTTCAGTAAGGACTCTGACTAGTTGGATGAGATACTTGCCTGCGTTTTCCAGGACTTCAGTTTCTTCTGACTAACCGGCTAATATCCAGCTAAGCTCAGTTCACAGAACTTGGAATTTCTGAAGTACTTCTGCTTCTCAGATCACAGTGGAAATCTGGAGGACACAATGTCCTGTATCATCTGTGAAGGAACCTACAGGCATACAATAAACCAGCTAAACTAGTATTTATATCTACTAGAACTACTTGCTTTTGTTGTAAAGTGCTTTGGAGAAGACATAGAATGAGCAAATCAAATCTTTGTTCTCTTTCACGGGGCTACAGCGCAAGTGCATTACGACATCCTTCAGCTTGATGCCTGAAGAAGGAAAATAACACAACATTTTTGTCAGTAAACTAGATAAATAGTGGGCCTTTGTCCAGCTGCAAGTTGCTGAAGTCCTCAGAAAAATCTTTGCCAGCTCAGTGGTTTGGCAGACACATACTTTCCTCCAGTATTCTCTGAGCTCACCAAATTCATTTCTTCATTCAGCAAATGTACACAGAAAATCCTAGCATTTTGAAATATTTCATGGATCTGAGGTATTTTGAAAGAAGATAAGTCTTTCTATTGAAAGACCTAGAAGGCTGGTCTGCAGTCTTTGTGAAACTCTGGTTCATGGCCCAACCCCATCCCACCTCCATATCCATAACCATGATTTACATGAAGTATTACAACAATATTAAGAGAAAAACCATCCTTAGAAAATGTGCATATTGAGAATTTACTTTACCCATTTTTCTGATCATAGCATTACCAGTGCCAGCATAAATCATCATGGTCAAAACTGGAGCCATCTGAAAGACAGCTGTACCTCCCGTGGTCAGTGGCCAAAATTTTAGGCAAATTTCTATCCAGAATGGCTGCTATATCCTAACCTCTGTATGCTCCAGCACAAATTGAATTTAAAGAATGGTACACAAATGTATTCGAGGAGATCAGGAAGATTTCTTGCTCCACTTTTTTGGTCTGGCCATTTTAGATGACGTTTCACCCTGTGTTTTACATATAGGACTATGTTTAGGTGAGAATCACACATACTACACTTCACAAAACACTGAAATGTCTGCCTGGATAATAAGAATAAACTGTCACTGTAAACTGTAAACTGTCAGGTGTGTAATGACCTTATTTATACACATGCTTAATACAAAGCAATAGTGAAAGTTTCTTGTTTTGCACAGGTGAGTATTTCTGTGTGGGTTTTGGAGGTGGTGTTTCATTCTTACCAGTACAGTGTGCCAGTAGTTTTAAAACCCTCTGAAGACTTCCATGTCTTTGTATGCAAAGTAAATATTCCACTAGCATCATTGTTTAATCTTAGCTGGCAACTAAGAACCATACAGCCACTTGCTTACTCCACACTCCCTGGTAGCCTCCATATGAGAGGAGATAAAGAGAACTGGAATGGTATAAGTTATAAAACTCATGGGTTGAGATAAGAACAGCTTAACAACTGAATTAAAATAAAATAAAACTAAATTAAATTACAAAAAGAAATGTAAAGAAAAGGAAAATACCAAAGAAAGAGAAATAAAATCCAAGAAAGACAACACATAAATATAAAACAATTACTCACTACCAACCAATTCATGCCCAGCCAGTCCCCGACCAGAAGAACCCAGAAAACCTTTCCCCTTGTTTATTGCTGAGTGTGATGTCATATGGTATGGAATATCCCTTCAGTCAGCTGGGATCAGCTGTCCTGTCTGTGTCTCCTCCCAACTTTTCTTGTAACCCGAGCCTACTTGCTGGTGGAATGAGAATCAGAAAAGATCTTTACAACATGTCAGCACTGCTTAGCAATAACTAAAACACCCCTGTTTCCAGCACAAATGCAAATCATAGCCCTATATTAGCTACTATGAAGAAAATTAACTCTACCCCAGCTGAAACCAGAACAACTAGCTACAGAGCTATCAAAATTCTGTAGCTGCAGAAAAACAGCAGACAGAAGATAGCATCTACCACTTTATGTGGGATCAATACGAAAGAAAAAACAATGAGTCAAGATCAGGTGAACTAAATGAAGGAAATTTTGTAGGGCTTAGATAGGAGAGTTTTAACCTGCAGAGATTAAGAGATGTTTGAGCATATGCAGGGCAGTTGTTTGTTAGGACTTAGAAGCAAAATTCTGAGGCTAGAATAATACTTTGCATGAAAACATAACTATGCTCCTCTGTAGGAGGCCAAAATTACAAATCAGATGTTGGAAAAAGTAGTTGACAACTTAAGAGAGAACTTCATCCTGTCTGTATGGCATTGTGTCCTGTCTATCTCAGAGAAGCAAGAAACGAAAGGCACAGGAAGGGTGACACAACAAGGGATAATTGTATGAGGGATGATTAAAAGACTAAGATTCTTCTCACTCAAAAGGGAGCAGCAAAGGAGGAATTTTAAAGAGACCTTTAAAAACCTGTATAGTATTGAGAAAGTGAAAGAAGAGAGTTTTCTTCATGTTGTCTTTCAATACAAGGACTTGGGGATAATAATGAAACTAGCAGGCTGCAGATTGCAGATCCAGAGCAAATAAGAGTCCCTTGTGTAATATATAATTAGGCTGTGAAGTTTCTTCCCATGGGATGCCGTAGATGCTAAAAGTTTACATGGGTTCAGGAAGTGATCAGGAAGATTCATAGAAGAAAGTATCTGCTAAGGACTATTAAATACAAAGACACAATGTCCGGGTCAGGAATTCCTAGATGACAATTTACAGAAGCTGAGCAAATATCAGCACATGCTGACTCAGTTCTTTCTCGTTCTTAGCAATCCACTCCCAGTCAATGTCAGAGATGGCATAATGAGCTGAAGGGCATAATGGGCCCTAGTTGGAAAAGCTGTTGGCTCATGAAAGTAAGTGGACCTACGCAGAGATCTACAGATTTATAAGCCCTCTGTTCAGCCAGGCTGGTCTCCTTCCCTGCTCATCTTTTGGCACTTAGGGATGTACTGCTCCTTTGCCTTTAAGATTTCCTTCTTGAAGAATGTCCAGTATCAGGACTGCCTTTCAATGGACTCTGTCAACCAGGCACCTAAACAGGCCAAAGCTTTCCCTCTGAAAGTCCAAGGTGAGAGTTCTGCTGATCCTCCTTCTCAATTTTCCAAGAATTACAACCACTATCGTTTCAAGACAGCCTCCAACCATCATATCACCCACAAGTCCTCTGTTCATGAACAACAAGTCCAGCAGAGTGCGTTCTCTAGTTGGCTCACTCATCAGCTGTGTCAGGAAGATATCATCCACACACTCCAGGAACCTCCTAGACTGTTTTCTCTCCAATGCATTGTATTTCCAGCAGACATCTGGTAGGTTAAAATCCCACATGAGGACAAGGAGTTTGCATCAGATGTTTGTCTAATCCATATATTCAACAAACAAATTTCTTGAGTTTGTTATTTTTGTTTTCAGTTGTCTTTTAGATCATAGGTCATCCTGTGTGTCCCAGAGTACATCTTCATGCTTTTTGGCATGATTAGACAATTTGGGGCAAAGGTGGAGTAGGATTGTTTTTAAGGTTTAAATCCTAGAGTAATTATGGCTTATATAGAACAGATGCATTTGAAATACAAAACCAGACTTGTGTATAGTTTTGGTCTGAATTTAGTTGTTATTTAGGCCTTAATGGCCTAATGACACTGTTGTAGATAACCATGCAGATTTAAGCTAAATGACAAGAATTTAGCTTTTTACTTAATAAATAAAAGGGAACATGTATGTCCACCATAAAAGTGATGACAAATCAAACTTTAAATTAAAAAGTGACAGTTCTGTTTGCAGACATGCCAAGAGTTACATGAGAGTGAAGTCAATGTGCATGTTCCTGATGATTGCTTACAGTGATTTGCTTACTGAGTTTGCAAATATATTTGCTCATTTGTGTTGAGTGACAGTTAATACAGTAGCCTGACTAATACATTAGCCTACCTTCCTCCAAGCTGTGAGGTAAGGTAACATTAATGGAGTATAGGGAACAGGCAGAGTTGTGAGAGTAATCCGTTGTCAATAATTTCTCTGGTAAGGGTTATTTTTCTTTTTTTTTTTTCCTTCAGTTCACAAACTGTCCATGAATAGACTTTGATTGGAATATGTGCTGAACAATTTCTGCCACTGTGTCTCCATCTATCATGAATTTTTTTCTAGGAATATATGATTGACAAAGGTCAAGCAGCTTTGACTACACACATACGTTACATGGATTGTTTCTTTTCCATCACTGGATGGCAGGAAATCTCAGAGTAAAGCCTTCTGGAAAAACAGCTGTAAAACCAAATTCTGAGCCTGCCTGCTGATTGATTCAGTTATATTTTGCTGTACTTTTGAGCTTTTCGAAGTGCATCTTATGTTCCCTTCCAAAAGATGTCATTCACAAAGAACCTGGTAGCATGTCAATTTGAAAGCAGAAGAGACTCAGGAGCTCAAGCCTAGAAGCCTTCAGGCCTATAGTTAATGCCATTTAGAATGAATAGTATTGCTCCTTGCCTAAGCGTTCTGGACAATAAATTTATCCTACAAATATATTTTAGAATTGGGGATTATTATAGATTGGAACGGACCTCTGGAGGGTCTGTAGTTCAACCTCCTGCTCAAAGCAAGGCTAATTTCAAAGTTGGGTCAGGTTGCTTGAGGTCCACTCCAGCTGAGTTTAATATATTTAAGGGTGGAGTTACCATAGCCTCTCTTGGTAACTTGTTTCAGTGCTTAGCTGTCCTTGTTGTGAAAAATGCTTTTGTGCAAATAGCTGAAACTTCCCTTACTGCAACTTGGGTCCACTGCTTCTTGTCTTTTCACTGTGCACACCGAGAAGAATTTGGTTCCATGTTTTATATACACACCCACTAGATGCTTCAGTTCTAATAAGGGCAGACATGAAACACTGAAAGCAACACTTGCTTGCATAAGGATATGTCCAAAAGTGAGTTAATTGTAAAATCAGTAATTCAGATATTATCTTTGCTTCTAATGGAAAAATTCATCAGCACACGTCACTGAGACAGGATACAAGAAAATATAAAAGTTAAGAAAGTAAGCACAGACATATTTAAAGAACAGCATAGTTTCTATATCTGTTTCTCCCCTCCAAAACACTCAACATTCATCCGGACTGCCACTTCTGTGTGTGCATGCAGTGCTCACATAACCTGTCTCAAACATGCACAACTGTGGAATTTGCCAATACTTTCACGGCATTAAAATATTGCCATACAGAATATTGCAGGAAAGGAAGAAAAAGACACCATGTCCCATTGAAACTGCAAGGTATTTGTTCCATGGGAAGTAAATCTGCTCCATAGGCCATACCATATGCAATGCAATAGCAGGATAAATTCACAGTGGTTTACACCAGTCACTGTCATCATTGTAATTGCCAAGGCGTATTTTGCAGATGAGAGTAGCATACGCATTGGGGATACACAGTTACAGTATTATGGCCTTTAATGGTACAAGTTGTGCAGAACAGTTATTACACAACACCTACTTGCTGATGCTGGAATCCTGAGAGATGAAGTTTGCTGATGTGGCTGAGGGATGGGATAGGGGACGTGGGTGGTGGTTTTCCATCCCCTGAAAGATAGTACGAACACAAAGTTTAGCTGTCCAAGGGGCTTCTAAAATCTCTGTCCCAGGTCTTCTTTCCCACACTGGGAACAGCAACACTCCACCAGATGGTCATTAATATTCAGAGACTCATAGGGTAGAATCATAGGCGTACTCCTCATGGGGGACTTCAACCACCCCGTTATCTGTGTCAGGGACAACACAGCAGGGCACAAGCAATCAGGAGGCTCCTGGAGTACGCTGATGATAACTTCCTTCTCCAAATGATAGAAGAGCCAGTGAGCTGAAGAGGTGCTGTGCTGGACCTTATTCTCACGAACAAGTAAGCGCCGGCAGGGAATGTGAAGCTCAAGGGAAGCCTTGGATGCAGTGACCATGAAATGGTGCGTTTCAAGATCCTTAGGGTAGGAAGGAGACTGCAGAACAAACTCACTGTCATGAATTTCAGGAGAGGAGGCTTTGCCTCTTCAGGGATCTGCTTAGTAGAGTACCATGGGATAAAGCCTTGGAGGTGAGAGGGGTCAAAGAAAGCTGGCTAATATTCAAGGATAACCTCCTCCAGGCTTAGGAGTGATATACCCTAATAAAGAGGAAGGCAGGCAAAAATGCAAGGAGGCCTGCATATACGAACAAGGAAGTCCTGGACAAACTTAAAGGGGGTCTACAAGAAAGATGGAGAGAATGCTTTATCAGGGAATGTAGTTATAGGAAAGGGGTAATGGTTTTAAGATGAAAGAGGGGAGATTTAGATTAGGAAGAATTTTTTTGTTGTGAGGGTGGTGAGGCACTGGAACAGGTCAGTCAGAGAAGCAGAGAGTGCCCCATCTCTGGAGGTGTTCAAGGCCAGGTTGGATGAGGCTTTGAGCAATCTGGTCTAGTTGAAGATGTCCCTGCTTATTGCAGAGGGTTGGAACTAGATGGCCTTAAGTGTTCTTTCCAACACAAATCATTCTATGATTATATAATAAAATCATTTAGATTGGGAACGACCTTTAAGATCATTGAGTCCAACCGTAAACGTTACACTTCGAAGCCTACGACTAAGCACAACATGTACATATCTTTTGATTACCTTCAAGAATGGTGAGTCAACCTGGGCAGTCTGTTTGAATGCATGATAACCCCTGATAACTCTTTTTTCTTAATATCAAATTTAAATCTCCCCTGGAGGAAACTGAGGCAGTTTTCTCTCGTCCTATCTCTTGTTACTTGAGACAAAATACCGGCACCCACCTCACTACAGCCTCCTTTCAGGTAGCTGTTGAGAGCAATTTAGATTTGTCTGTGAAAAATTAGCTTTACTCTTTATCAGGCAAACCTAGATGGAATAGGATACTAAATCCCTCAGAAGGCATGCTGGGGTCAATTATTGTTATCAGTACCGAGTGGTTCATTTCTGAAAAGGCAAAGAATATATTAGTATCAAGTGGTTCATATTTGTAAAGGCAAAGAATAAAACAACTATTAAATACTAAAGCCCTTATTCTCCTGTGAGTGCTAACCTAGCCCTTCAAGGAAATTTTTGGTGCATGTGTGTCACTAGTAAGACCCATTCTCATTACAGCACAGCTGCTTTTAGTGAGTTTCCATAAGCCTTGTGGATCTCTCCTAGGCACTGAGTCAATACAATAATTTGAAATGAACTGCTCTATCCAGCTCTGTTATTAAGGTTCTCATGATAGGTCTCATGGGGGAAAAGGCAGTCACGGGCACAGCAATGCTGCTTGCTGGCTATTCATGGACAGTGAGACGTCTATTTAAAGTGTTGATACTGTTTTAACCAACTTTATGAACAGACAGACTGAGAGACGCCACAAGGATTGGGGTATGAAGGTAGATTTAAAGCAATCTCGAGTCATACCAGATGGCTGTTGTGCCAAATTTCTGTGGTGAAATCTGGAACAGAAGCTAAGGCAACTTGTGTGATATTGTTGAGTGGAGGTACTGGAATACTTGGTCCTAGATATTTAAACTACATCAACTGGTGTAAAACATTCTTTTCCAGCTCAATGGTGTGAAATGCTTTCACTCAAGTTCAGTGCTAACTGGTATCTATTCCAGCTGATGCAGGCATTTATTAAGGGCACCTTCATTGCACTGCATGCTGATGCTAAATTGTACTAAAAGAGGGGTTCTGTTAGCAGCCTGGCCATTGACATTAATGAAATAGCTAATTTAATAATTTTAATTATGAGTTGAGGGAAAGCAAAATCATAAATGTTAAAATATCATTTCATGCCAGTAGAGAGAAAAGTTGACATTTACCTAAACCAAGGACTAGATTGCTGAGAATGAAAGAGAGAGATAATGAGCAAGTGCAAAGGAAAATAGGAAAGAAAAAGTGAGACAATCTCAAAGTTGACAAGACACTAGAAGGACATGACCTGGAGCCAGAGATGGCTGGAAAAGACTTCAGGCAGGGAGAAGACAAGAAATTTTGTGAAAAGGTTTCATGTGCTTCTTTAGTTAGGGAGGAAGAGTCTGAGAGCTGGAAAATGGAACCTCAATTTCCTGCAGTTCTGAAACAAAGCATTGGATATCACACACACAATATTATCTCTGGATTGTCTTCTGAGTGGAATTATTTCTGCATTTGTAAAGCTAAATTTGATCAAATTCCCACAGGAAGAGAAGCAGACACACAGACTGTCTTTTTTTTAATAAATAAAGCAAAGCTTTCATTGTGAGAGGCTAACAACTACAACAGGATAACAACAAATTTAACAGAAAACAGGTTTCTAAGAGAGAAAGAAAAATGGAATTACATAAACCCTTCGATACAAGAAGCAGAACAGAATTACCAAAGCATTGCAATTGCAAAACATTCTGGTGCCTTCTACACAGATTGAGATCTTCTTTAGCTTTAGCCATTGATTAGGTATGTGGGTTTCATATGAATCATCTAAATCCCCTAAGTAAACTAGTGGCACTGCTGAAATCAATTGGTGTCATTAGAGGCCAAAATAACGGTGTGCAAATTTGAAAAGGGGGTGTGATAATATTTACTGACTCTATAGCGATGTTAGTAATTACTGTTTGGTGTTCATTTAGCACTTGGATGGAACTGGTGCTATGGGAAGGCTGGCTGTGTTTGAAGGTTGATCAACTCCTGCTTTATGTACCTTATTTTAGAGACAGATTTTCCAAGCTTTTTTTGGAAATAATTTTTTGTTTTTATCAAGAACAAAATCTATGACCTGAATAATTACAGTGAGCTGTGTCAATACCTTTTCCCAAGAGCTGAGAGGTCAAAATGACCTTAAGAGCTGGGGCCTGGTACTGATGTTCCCTAGCCAGACTTTATATGGTCCTGGGGAACTGTTGTTAATCAGTATCCTCACCAGGAGATCCTGAATGATATGTGAAAGAAATTCAGAACTGAAGGAAGTTTATTCAAATGCAATTTCTTCCAAGAATCACATTTCCTTACAAAGGAAATTCCCTGTTTCTTGTAAATTTAGTAGCAATACTATCAGAAGAGAATCCTTGCCTCACATTAAAAACTATCAATCCAGTACAGTGAAATTCCCTAAGATCATACAGTCTAGAAGTCTGCTTTGATCTTATTTTAAAGATATAATATATCTGACTATTTGAGTGGTTTATTGTCTGTGTAATTGGATGGAGTGAATGGATTGGGCCAAATTCTCAGCAGGTGTAAACTGACATCATTGGCAGCTTTGAAGCCATGCGTTTTTCACAGTTTCTGCCAGCTACAAAATTCAGTATGGCTTTGAGATTATCAGGTAGCAGTTTAAAATCTCATTTGTGTGGGTCTGGCCAAAGAGAACTGGTCCCCATAGGTACTAGAAAGAGGTACACAGGGAGGCAGGTTTGGGTCCTGTTTATAACTTTTGTGTCTGCTTTGGTTTTGATTTAGGTTTCTGATCTGCACAGATTTCCTGTGTGCTCCTGGGCAATGCTACAATTTCGCTAAGATGCAGTTCTCTGTCTGTAAGACGAGGATAGCAATTCAGCACTGAATTTCTCCTCACTCAAGTGATGCAAGCAAAAATCCATTAATGTGAGGCATTTAGGTAATAGAGCAATGGTGACTATGAGCATCACAAATACCTGTGTCTAGTCCTACAGAGGGATGCACTCATATTTATATGGAGATAAGAGTCATGTTTTTCTATCTGCTACTAAGCCATTTGATGTTCTGTGTTGAAAAAGCACAAGACAGGGAAATAAATATCCTAATTGCAGCTCCAGAGAAGAATCATAGGGAAATAAAGAATGGAAAATTGGAAAACGCTGGTTTAACTTCTGTTGTCATTTGCTGTGCCAAGCTATAGGAGGGTTTTGAAAAATGAAAGTGCTCTTTTGTGGCTCCTGCTCTCCCTCTGTAATCATCCCCTCTCTTTTCCACTAAAGCATCATGACAGTGTGTCAGTTAATAGTGATCTTATATAGAATTAAATTCTCCCTTCCTCCTTAAATCCCTTAGACTCAGCTCCAGGTCAGGCCTTGAGCTCCTATCCCATTCCTTAACCACACAAGTTGTGCTAGCATGGGTTGAACAATATATTCTTAATAGATGCTTTAAGCTAAATCTGAAATGTCTTTTCATAAATTCTCATTGTCTGCTCATGCAAACTTCCAGTGAAATGAAGCATTTCCACCAAACCAGGCTTTGATTTACTAGACCTCAAGACATACAGAAAATCAAGCATTTGCCCTGAGTGAGATTTGGGTATAGCTATTCAGGCTATAGGTTCTTCTTCCCATATGTGAAGAAACTGACACCCAGAGAAGTACAGAGAGTCGCACCATGGCACAGTCACCCTGTGCAGATCTATGGTGTTATCTAGTGAAGGGATCTGGAGTTTTCAGCTTCTGTCAAGGCAGAAGTGATTTCTACCGAGGACTTGAACAAGCTCATGGTGTCAAGGGTCAGTAACTAAGCTGAATCCAGGAAAGTGAGAGGCATGGAAATATGCATAGAGTCAGGAGAGGAAGAGCAAGATAAACAGAGCACGAGGGCCACAGTAACTGTGAGGTGGGAGTAGAAGTTGGACGATGGCGGAGGATGTGATAACAGATGAAACTGCTATAAGAAGCCTCAACTATTAGTAGTATATCAGTCTTCTGTTTTACTTAGCAGTGTGCTGGAAAGAGTGATGAATTTGATCTTGTGTAGCTAAGGAAAGGCAACTCTGCATATATCTGAAAGGCAGGAGATACTGCGATCTGGAGTGGATCTCAGCTCCTTTTTTATCTTGCATACCTGACATTCACTGGTGAAGGAAGGCTGCAGTAGGAAATGGAGTGTGGTTTATTTTACCATGTTTATATGAAAAACATTCAGTCACATGCCCTGCTGTTCATACAGTTGCTAAGAGGATGAGATTGATAGTAAGTGGTTTTATGAAGCTATCAAGCAGCTTCATATTCAGAGCTCAGATTTCTGCCTTTTCAATCTGCCCAAAACAGGCCTTTTCAGGACCTTTCAATCTGCCCAATGGGACTTTTCAATCTGCCAGAAATTATTAACCTTGTCAAGACATAATCTTCAGGGAAAACCAAAAAGTCCCAACCCCTTCCTTTTCCATCTCCTTTGCCTGACTCAGCAGGTCAGAAACACCATTTTCTCATAGACTTTTGATCTGTATCTCTTGCCTGTCATTTAATGTGGCTTTAGAGCAGGTTCAGTTTAGAGCTCAGCAGCTCCCTGAGCATACATGCTGTAGAACCAGGGCCAGCTTCAGACATGCTGCTTGGTCAATGCTAACCACAAGGTTTTTGCTGGCCGAGCAACATTGCTTGGGGGCATGAGGAGGTGTGAACTGTGATTGTCTAGCTGTGCAGGCATCAAGTCCTCAACGCAGTGTGGTTATGTGGCAAAAGCCGTGTGCTGCATTTAGACAGCTTGGTTTGCTGATGGGGAAAAGCTACTAAGCTTGTCAAAGCTCTACTTTGCAGGCGGGAGTCTGTGGATACTTGCAAAGATACTTTGCCACTATAGTTTAGCAGTAGAGAAATGCATCTGCTGTAGACATAAATTTAACCCTGGGGAAAGTCTATTTAAGCAGCAAATTTCCTTCCTGAAAAGTCTTTTCAGGAGAATGGAGGGAAGGGTTTTTTAGGAGGTGCACTAGGGTTGATGTCTCTCACTTATTAACACACACGAGGTTTATCCAGCTGCACTCAGGGAGACTGGGATCAGGAAACTGAGAAGCCAGTGGAGCCATGGCTCTTTTTTTCCTTACACTATCAGCTTGACACACAAGCACAAGCAAAAGTCTCTGCAGTGTTGCATCGATGCAAGAAAAAAAAGCCTTAGCAAGACGTGCTCAGAAATGTTCATTCAAGGCACAATGCCTGTTGGAAACACAGTTTGGGTCTGAGAGCCCACTTTATTTTGCCAGTACAGTTGTAAGTTTACTGAACATAATGTGTCTTACCCAAGAGTCCTCTAGATTTCTAACACAGACTGTGTGACTCCCTGGGGAAACTAAAATGCGGGTGCTATCTGCTCCTTCCTCTACTTTTGTTGCCTTCAAGAAAAAATGCCAAGAAGATTCAACCAGAGTCTTCAGACAGCTGGAAAAGCTGCAGACACAGCTGAAGCGGACATTGACAAACATTTTCTGCAGTTCTGACTGCATTTTTTTTGCTGTCCAATGCCAAATGGATGATCACACCAACCATCTCTCTCCCATTTGTTCATCCTCAGCTCATTTCCCCGTCCACTTCCTTCCTCAGTTCCCCATGCCTTCTTTCCACTCTGCTTTTTTCCCCCATCTAGGTTCGACCCCTTGCATGACAACCATCACTGTCATAGGATTAACCTCCACTTTCTTCATGTGTTCTGACTCTACTACTGATCTTATCTGTCTTGGCTAGTCTTGGCTTGTCCTTCAAGGTGGCCTTAATGAACCTGGTGAGCAGCTGAGCATCTAAATCTACTAATTAGTACAGCTTTTCAACTCCTACATTAGCAACTTAAATAGAACGTGGATTGGTAAGCAAAGCCATGGTACTTGCAGTGATGAGATGTGACACCATGCAGGTATAAAGGCAGCAGCACTGGGACAATATTAATCTATCATTTTTGGTAGCCAATAAAGACAAAACTGTACAAGTTCTCAGTCTGTTTAGGTATTATTATTACCTTAGTCAGTCAGACTGGCCTGTACTGAGCAATCATAAGCAAGAAATGCTGTCCCAAAGCACTGCAGCATGAGAGCTGGGGTATGGCAACTTGCATTTGGTACACGCTCAGCTACTAATTCATTTGTTGGGCTTGTAACTGTACAACAATGCTGTGCTTCAGAACAACCATCTGCAAACTGAGTATAGCACTTACTGAATCTGAAGCATTTTGTGAGCCTTCATCAATCAATTGTGGTTTTAAAAGGACTCTCAATTCCTGGCCCAAAAGTGTAAATCATCATAATTTATGTCCTTGTTAGTTTTTTTTTATACAAGTCTTTGTCCTATTCTTTTCTCATAACAAAAATACACCAGGTCAATTCTCAGTGGGTTATTCCTGATTTAAATGTGTGTAACAGAGCTGAGAATCAAATCCCTTGTCTTCAGTCAGAGGAAGGCTGTTAATACTTCAGCCACTTACGCACCCTTGAAAATGGAAGCTATTTAAAAGCCTTATTTGACTTCAACAGCAGGAAAATGTGCACCTCACTTTCCTCAGCATCAATCCTTTTTAAAGCATATTGCGTGTTTACAAGCTCTCCTGAGCACTGAAATTGATTTTAGAGCTGGGCAGTTATTAAAGGTTCATTTTACCTCCCTCCTCCAGTTTCAAAATGAGTGATAATTTGAGGTGGTGGGAAATTCTCTCCATGAGATGGTACTGCTTTTGCCCTGACTCTCTTGAGTTTGTCAGGAAAGGTTTTCACTAGAGTATATATCCTGCTTGATCTCTACACGTAAAACTATAATCTTCCTTTCAAAGAAACAATTTAGCCTCGTGTGTACATACAGGTTGGAATTTATTTTGGAAAATAGCTGCAAGAGACTCTGGCACAGCTAAATATAATTGAATTAGCTGAGGTTTAAGCTACTGCTCTGCTCTTCCTTCCATTTCAACACAGTCAGATACAGTAAAACAATATTTAGCATCGATTTCTTAATTACTAGTTAGTCCAGCCACTGCCTAATTCTGGTGAGATAAAGCTGACATTTTCAGCATGTCTGTGGAGAAGAGGGAAGACACTGTTCTTCCACCTGTTCTGCAACAGATTGGCTTGCTTGGCCCTAGTGTGTCCTAGGTAGACTCCAAAACTGACCCACAACTGGAGCATTCAGGGATTACATTGGAGTAGCTCTGGGCCACTGAAACTGGTGTGCATGACATGCAAATGGAGACAGTGGGGGCACCCCACAATTTGTCTGTCTTTGTGAAAGAACTAGACTAAGGCTGCAGCTGGGTATCCCACCTGCCATAGGCTTTCTCTATGGCTTTGGTAAATGTCTCTGTTCCCTATCTGGAAAATGATTTATACAGAAGGAAAATAATGGTTGGAAAATGTTTTTTCATTACTGAGAGGTGGTCAGGTCATAAAAGATGGGAATAGAGGCCAGAAAAATTTTTAGAACAAAATGCACTTTGAAAGTTATTGAGGTTTCTAAAGGATAAGATAAAAGCTAGGTCCTTCTACTCAGGCAGTCAACCCAGAGAAGCCATCAATGTAAATCAGCACATTTTATTCAACCTTATTTTAAATATTCCAAGCAATATGGGGTTGTTTCTTTTGGATAACACTATTCCACAGCAAACATTCCTGATAGTCCCTATTTTCCCTTTACATTGGCATCCTGACAGTAAGAGTTGTAACTTATTGCACTATACAGGAAGTCTCCTACACAATTAATTTCCTTCTTCAGTGGTGATTTTAGCATTTCCACAAATTAATTCAAAAGTTGCTGCATCAAATTATATTATTCATGGCTTCAGGAAGACACTGTCTGTCACAGCATTCTGGATTTTTGCAGCTCACTTACCTTTGGTGATGATGGAGAAGACTGTACCAGTACAGGGATCTTCCTTTCTAGTTTTCCAGGGTTCTCCTTGAAGACTTACTCTTATTCAGTGGCAGTTCTGGTACATAAGGTAGTCATCTAAAGTATGCATCAAATATTACATTGAGGCATCAGCTGCAGTAAATGCAAAAGTGACAGCCACGCTGTGAGCATTTGATAAACTACAAACATATCTAGAAGTCATAGTGGCTCAGGAAACTTAGGTGGAATCAATTCAGAAACAAATGCATCAATAATCAACACCTTTGCTGTATTAGTTTCTCTAAGGCATCCTATAGTGTGCCTACAAGACATGCACACAATACCTTCAGTGACTGATGCCGTCCCCTTAGCTGTTCATGTTTAATGAAAACTTTGTGCTTATATATAAATTCTATGCTTGAGTGAAACATCTTCCAAATCCTTCACAGCAGTTTTGGAAGAGACCTTTGGCTTGTATACTGAGAAGTGAACTCACCTTTTCCACCACGCACAAGATCTGCAGAATAAAAACGATACATGAATATAAAAATAGAACAGAAGAGACTATTTAAGTTAGACCAGATGGTCACATTTCTGCCACCTAGGTTGATTTCATATCAGAGAATTCCCTGTAAAAAGAAATGACTGTGGGAAAAATAGGAAGTGTAGGTCTGATCCTGTTCTTTTTTCTCCCGGGTGTGAACTTGCTTCACCCAAGCAGCCTCTCCCGAAGTCAACGGGACTCTTCATGCATGTTTTCTGACACTGCTGATTATTTTCAAGAGGGCTGTCACGTTACAGGCAGAGGGGGGATGGAGGCAATAATTAAGGCACCAGTTTCCTGTTCATAAACACTGCCTGAGGAAGGGAACCCTATTGAGTCATTTGAGATCTGTCTGAGCACACCAATAGAGGTTGCACTCCTTTGAACATCAATGGGGAAAAGGTACAAAGGATGAAACGAGAGCTGTGCAGGGAAGGTTCCCTCCTCCATCATTTTCCCGAGCTACTGCTCTAAGGACACAGGTGTACTCACCTAGTAACCCAGGCTCAGCTTCCTCTCACAGTCAGTCAAGTAAGTCCAGGGTCCACAAACACTTCAGTGACTGTGCAAATGCACACAGCTGGCAGATGCAAAGACATGAAAAGAGCTTGCAAAGGGAAAGGGAAGTTTGGCTCGTTACAATCCAGTCTCTAATTCTCTAATGCTCAATAATCTTTGCATTCTTGATAATAGCCTGATACAGAGGCCATCAGAGCTGACAGATACGGCTGTTACAGGCTTTGAGTCAGGCATGGCATTTTTAAATTAAGCCACTTCACAGTTCTTAAAATTGCAGCGTTTACCTCGATGCTGCAGCTGCATTGCGAAGGGCAGTCTTCATTTATGCTCAGATCATTTCCTGAATGAGTTTTGTAGACTTGCGGGGAATTTTTATGGGAGACCTCTGGCAAGCCATTCTTAATCATTGAAATTGCAGTGTTTTCTTATGCATTGCAGATCTCTCTGGCTGTTGGAATTGCTAGAGATCTTCTCTCATGTAAACAGTGTGGCAATAACCACTCCTTGTGTGTGACCACCTTCCATGAAAAATTGCCTGTTGTCACTCAAAAGAAAAGCCACAGGAAATTTCAACACTCATCAGGTGTTGTTAACTATCTCCTGCTTTCTTAGGGTGTACAGCCTGAAGAGGACAATGCCTCACATGGTACTTTTATCATAGTGTTTCAAAGAAATCCCCTAAAGGGCCAGAGACACTTTATAGGGCAAAGTGAGTCAGGGCTACACCTCTGCCTTGCTCGCGTGTATGGAGCCTCTTAATCTTATTGCTGTGGCAGACAGATGAGGAAGTCACACAGAGTTGTCCTGTTATGCCTTTGCATGTAGGGGCAGTGGCTAAAAATGGGGCTACCTTCTTGAACTTCAGAGTCTCTACCAAACTATAAGCAGCACAGAGAAACTGCACTTTGCTCTCGCTTTCAGCACAGAGGTTGGGGACCATAGAAGGAAATCTGGTCTGAAGAAATAAAAGACAGTGCTCTTCCTTCTATGAATAACAGATCTGTTGAATTCCTCCATAGGAGAGGGTGAGGATTTTTGCAAAAATCTTGGCTGGATTCAAGAAGAGAGAGGATAAGCGCTTGAGACAGAGAACTATCATGGGTCATTAAACAGAGCAACTAACCGAGGCTCATAGAATCCCCTGAATTAAAATAGTCTGAGTTTGGGGGAGTATTTAAGGAGTTGAAAAAGTCACACATATTTGTTCTGTTTGCATTTCTCCTTCATGTCTGCTACAGCCTCTGTGGAAGAGAAATTCTTGGGCTAAATTAATTCTGAACCAGAACTGCTGTTCTGACCATATTTATGCCACTGTTTCATGAGAGAGAAAATGGTTTATTGATAACCTGTATGGAAAAATAAACTGATTAGCTCTTTTTCTTCCTAGTTTTGATCATGGGTTTTGGTTCTTTTTTGGGGGGCTTTTATTTCCTGATGTGTTTTTTTTGATGGTACATGGACAGGCAGCTCTCAACTCCTCCTTGCACAAACACATTACATCTCTCTCGAGAAACATCTCTGACAGGTCAACAGGAACTACTAGAGAGGTCCACAAAAGCAACTCAGAAGACATTTGCCTTGCAGCCAGTTCTTGTCTTTGTTGGAGAGTGAACTGAAGGTAAAACAGGAGAGATGCTACAACACAAAAGCACCCACACACTCTTGATCGTGGAGACTTTGAATGCCCATTAGTTTTTTGGGAGAGAGTAAGTACTGTAGGTGCTGTTCAGTTAGTACCTCTCTCAGCAGGCAGGGTAACCACTACATACCTCAGGGCTATCTTCCAGCCTGCTTGCTCTCCCTCAAGCTAAACTAAACCAAGAGGAACTAAGATATGTGTTGACACTTCGAGTTAATCTTACTTTTGGTGACTAAACAAGGTTTGCTCCTTCAGCAGCTCTGTCTACGATTAAATAAAAGAATTTTTTTAAAACTTCTGGCCAGAAAAAGATTTTTTAGTCACTTTCGTCTATATGAAAGAGAGAAAAGAGCTTCAATCATTCCTTGCACCTCTAGTTCTTTCCATGTCACCTTTAAATAAGATTCTTCATCTTTGTAGTTACCTTTTCTTTCAGTCACGCTGCACACCCCAGGTCCCAGTCCTGCACTCAGGTTGACAACAAACTTTCTGTTTCTGAGTGCATGTGTCTCCACTGGTGATGCCATTTCAGCCTGGCACTCCAGCAGAGCCCATGAGCTGAGCCATAGATCACCCTGTCTAATGTCAATTCTTCTCCCTGAAATTTCCCTGACTACTCTGCTGTAGATATAAGATTTGAAGGACAGTTCTCTTTGGATGTTATTTGCTGTGTGGTTCAAATATGAGCCCAGAGAAGTGGTGGAAGCCCCACCCCTGGAGGTGTTCAAGGCCAGGCTGGACGAGGCTTTGAGCAACTTGATGTAGTGGAAGGCGTCTCTGCCCTTGGCAGGGGGGGTGAAACTAGATGATCGTTAAGATCCCTTCCGACCGAAATCATTCTATGATTCTATGATGCTATGATTCTGCTCGTGAGCCTGGATGAGCAAAGACTGGTCCTTAGAGAGGTGAATACTTTCTCAGGAACAAGGACAGCAAGAAAGAAGAAATCTCAAACTCTTGTAAATAGACAATTAAAAAATTACTGATTTTTTCTCTAAGTAATGTTGAAACCTTTGCAAGTACACAGTACTACAAATATTTTCTGTTCAACTACTCCAGCAAAATGCTAACACTCAGGTATTTTTCCAGAAAGCACTACACCAATATGTAGCTTGAAGGTGCAGTCTGATCAGAGGTAGGCTGTGAGTTCACGTTTGTGCCTGTCTCCTCCATAACTGTCATGCTATTCTGTGCCCTGAAGTCCCATGGAAGACCTCATCTTTTCTCAGTTGCCCATAGGCTCTGCTTTGACCCCATACTAACCACTGCTTTCCAGATAAAGGTTAATTATGCCAGGGGACATTTCCATCCAAGCTGTTGCCCGCAGGTTGCAATCCCTGCCTGAGTGCTATTTTTAGACCAGCTCCTTCGTTGCTATTGATCCCAGTCACCCTCTGTTAATTAGATACACACAACACACAGCATTTGCAACTCATTTATCAATTCCGTTCAGCACCTCCCTTTCCTGAGATGTAATTTGGAGCCCTCTTTGAATCATGCTATTGATCTTTCCCAGCAACTTTGCTATAGGATTCTCTGTATTGCAAGCTATTTATAGATTCTTCTTTTGCTGCTGCTCTCCCTTGGGGAATCAGAAATGGGCAATGGTAATCAGACTTCTATTTTTAAGGACTTGATCGAAACCAGATATTTAATTTTTTTCTTCTTCTTTCCCCTCCTTCCTCCTGTTGCTGTTATGTACAGGCTTTCTTCAGCAAGCGAGACCTTCCTGCTCCGCATGGTGCTGTAATGATTCTGGTAATGCTCAAGGTGATGCAGAATTTGCACTGAGTGAAATCTTGTTTGCTGAATTAATGAAATGATTTCCCCCTCCTGCCTGCATCCAAGAGTTTTACAAAGGGCTTTGTGACCTGTATTGTCTTGCTTAGCCTAAGGTACACCTTTCAAAGGGCTTCAGCCTTGGAGAAGGCACTCTCAGCCTGCAGATTTGATCCATTTGCAAGGGGCTTTGTTCCCATTGCCCCCTTGTATCTCAGGAAGAGCATCCAAAGACCTTAGACAATATGTAGTCAGGAGAGAGAGGGATGGAGTTGCTTTTAGTGATGGAGGATGACAATAAAAAGCCCTGGGGTACTAGGATTTGTAAAAGACCTAAACTGAAGGGAGCATCAGCTGAGGCTCAGAGAAGCCAGAAGCAGCTCAGCCCTCATTAAGTAAATCTGAAAATCCCAGCTCTAACGCAGGAGGTCTACAGTTACCATGGGCAAGATGGTACCATAAGTGACAGCCTGTCTCAGGGTGTACATGAAAGCAGTGCCAGCCTTCTGTGGTAACACCTGCTGCTGCAAATCTGATGATGAAGTGGGAGGAACTGGGCAGGATAAGGAGACACCTGAAGCCAAGTTCATAGTGGGCACAGAGTAGCTGTGGGGAGAGCAGCCCTTGCAGCAGGGAGCCATGGAGCTGGGCTGGGCTGCATGGAGCAAAGCTGGCTCATCTGAAACCTTAAGAACATGACTTTGTGTGTGCATAAGTGTGTGTGTGTGTCTGGGCTTGGGGTGGGGTGATTATGCTGTTGTTAGGGAAGGCGCTGTGTGCTATGTGTGGGATGGGGGTGATGTACGGAGGGTCGTGGTACGGTTGTGCAGTTTATGTGGGGCTGTGTGTTGGGGGCAGGCTTTTGTGGTGTGGCTGGATGGGGACTGGGGGGCTGGAGTGTGCAGGACTGTGGAGTGTAGAGCTGTGGAGTGTGGAGATGCGCGTGTGTTGGGAGGTTGTGTGTCTGTGAACGGAGCTATGGTGTGTGTGTGGCTGTGTGTGAGTGTAAGCTACAGAATCTTAGAATCATTGAATCATTGAATTATTGAATGGTTTGGGTTGGAAGGGACCTTAAAGATCATCCAGTTCCAACGCCCCTGACATGGACAGGGACACCTCCCACTAGATCAGGCTGCTGCCCATCCAACCCGTCCTTGGACACTTCCAGGGAGGGGATATTCACAGCTTCCCTGGGCAAACTGTTCCAGTGCCTCACCACCCTCACCACAAAGAGTTCCTACCTAATGTCTAATAGAAAACTTCCCCTTTCCAATTTAAAGCCATTCCCCCTCATCCTATCACTACTTACCCTTGAAAAATGTCCCTATGGAGCTGTGGGGTGTGTGTGTAAGCTATGTGAGTAGAACTGGGGTGTGTGGAGCTGTGGTGTGTGGAGGGCAGAGGGCATGATGTAAATCTGTGGTGTGTGGATGCATGGTGTGTGGGGCTCTGTATCCGTGTGTGTGGCACTGCTGTGTGTAGCTCTGGTGTGTGTAAATACTGTGTGTGTAGCGCGGTGTGTGGGGCTGAGAGAGTGTGTGTGTAGCTGTGGAGCATGTGTGTGTATTTGTAACCGTGGTGTGTGGGGCTGAGTGTGTGTGTGTGTAGCTATGCATATGTGGAGCTCTGGTGTATGTAGAGCTGTGGGGAGTGTGGAGCTGTGGTGTGGTGGCTGTGGTGTGGAGCCGTAGGGGGTGTGGAGCTATAGTGTGGTGGCTGTGGTGTGGAGCCGTAGGGTGTGTGGAGCTGGAGGTTGTGTGGAACTGCAGGGTGTGTGGAGCTGTGGGGTGTGTGGAGTTGTAGTGTGTGGAGCTGTGGTGTGGTGGCTGTGGTGCAAGGAGCTGTTGTGTGTGGGGCTGTGGTTTCTGGAGCTAGGGTGTGTGGGCAGCTGTGGTGTGTCTGTGGAGCTGTATGTGGTGGTTTGTGTGAAACTGTGGTGCGGTGGTTGTAGCATGGATCTGCGGTGTGGTGGCTGCGGTGTGCGGAGCTGTGATGTGTGGAGCTGTGGTGTGTACGGCTGTGGTCCGTGTGGAGCTGAGGTGTTTGGAGTTGTGGTGCGGCGGCTGTCGTGCAGTCACGGTGGTGTGTGGAGTTACGGCGCCGAGCTGTGCTGTGTGCATGGTCGGGGCGGGGCGGCACAGCCCCTCTGCCCCAGCCCTTGCCGGGGCGGGCACGGCCGGTACGCGCAGCCCCCGCCCCGCTCCGGGCTGTCCCTGCGGGCGAGCCGCTCCCGCCCCGCAGCCACCACCCGGCCCCGCGTGGCGGCCGGGGCGTGGCCAAGCCCGGGGCGGGGGAGGGGGAGGCGGGAAAACGCCGCGCCGGCGGGAGCTCCGCGGCTTCTCCCTGGCGGGCGGCGCCGACGGGGTTAACGCGCGCCCCGCGGCGGGCAAGGGCTCCCGCCTCCCGTGCCAGCGCGGAGCGCGCATACACACACACAGAGACAGACACACAGACAGACACACAGACACGCACACACGCGCAGGCGATGGCAGAGGGGCGCGGGCTCGCTTTTCCCCGAGATGATGTCAAGAGCTTGGGAGAAGGAGGAGGAGGAGGAGGAGGACGGTTGCTCTTTTTCTTAAAGGCTTTGTTCTAAAATCATCCGAAATAAAGCAGCCTCAGCCCCGAGCGCCAGAAGAGCAGCCGTGAAAGTAGCTTTTTTTTTTTTTTCCTCAAATCTTTTTCTCCTCGTCTCTCTGCCTTTGTGTCCGCCGAGCCCCCTCCCCACTCTTTCTCTCCCGAGGAAGCCCCAGCTTTTTTTTTTTTTTTTTTTTCTGACTTCCCGAGGCCGGAGGCAGCGCCCGGGCAGGTGTTCCGCGCCCGCCGCCTTCCCCCTCTCTCCCGGGGGCGCTGCTCCCGCTTGGCGCTGGCTCCGCGCCGCCAGGGACGCGCCGGAACGGCGGCTCAGCCCGGGGATGCTGCCCCCGGCTCCCCGCCCGCCGCCTGACACCGACACCGCCGCCGCCCCGGACACCGCTCGGCTGCCCGCGCCGCCGCCCCCCGCAGCAGCGCGGCTCCGCGCCGCCCGCCTCACACCGCGGCGGCAGGAATAAAAGCGCACAGCCCGGTACCCACCCGCTCCCCGAAGGCGCAGCCGGGGCGGGGTCGGGCTCCCGCCGCCCCTCGCCCCGCGGATGGGAGCGCTGCCGCCGCACGGAGCCCTCCGTGCCGCCTGAAGAAACTTGGGGACGGCGGCGACCTCCGCCTCCCCTCCGCGGGATCCTGCCCCGCGCCCCGTCTGCGCTGCGGGGACCCAACTTCGCGCGGGGAACCCTTCCCTGCTCCCCGCCCGGGCTGCGGGGGGACCCAGCTCCGCGGGGGGACCCGCCTGGCGCTGCGTCCCCGCGGCGGGGACCCCATCCCTGCCCCTGTCCTCGGTGCTGGGGTGCCCTGGATGGCCCTGCGCACCGGGACGGCTTGGTTTGGGCAGGTCCTGCGCAGAGTTTCCCGTCTCCAAGGCACCTGGTCCCGGCGCTCCAGCAGCCTCCTGTGCCTCTCCTCTTCGCAGGAGCCCGAGCACAAGCTGCCCCGGAGCAGGGGGCACCGCCAGCCCCCCCGGCAGCCGCCCCGCTGTTGCGGCTGCTGCGCCCTGTCGGATCTCCGGGCGCCCAGGGGGGGACATGGTCCCCTCACTCGCCCCTTGCTGGCGGCCATGAAGAGGCAGAACGTGCGGACCCTGTCCCTCATCATCTGCACGTTCACCTACCTGCTGGTCGGGGCTGCCGTCTTTGATGCCCTAGAGTCTGACAACGAGATGCGGGAGGAGGAAAAACTCAAAGCTGAGGAGATCCGGCTCAAAGGAAAGTACAACATCACCAGCGAGGACTACCGGCAGCTGGAGTTGGTGATCATGCAGTCCGAGCCGCATCGGGCCGGTGTCCAGTGGAAATTCGCTGGCTCCTTCTACTTTGCCATCACGGTCATCACGACCATCGGTGAGTGTCTCACCTCGGGGAGGGCCTCAAGGGTCAGAGCTGGGGCAAAAGCTTCCGTGGTTGGGGCAAAAGCTCCCGTGGTTGGGAGAAGGGGAGTGTGGCAGCGGGGTCATGACATGCAAATGGTTACATGCCAGATGAGTTTTTTGGCTTCCCTCTTGTTTTATGTAATTTACTGCCCTTCATAGACACTTGTTGGACTTGATGTTGTCCCACACCTCTTCCCCTGGAGATGAAGCCTGTGTCCCTGGGTGGGACTTGAGAGGTGTGTGGATGGCCTGGTGGAAGGATTGTCACTGTCCAGGTGGCTACCACCAAAGTGTAGCTTGGGTGGTAAGGAGGAGAGTGGGAGAGGCAGGGCGATACTGTCCTGGGGTTCCCCTCAGGAAGAAGGAGACCCTGTTGCCACACTCCTGATACCTTTGCTCTAGAGACATGGGGGAAACTTAGGCAAAATGCAGTTGGATGAGGATGAAAACGGTAAGGGTATGGGAACTGCATCAGCTGGGAAAGCGTGTGAGGCAGCCAAGCATAGCCCTGCTTTCACAAACTTTATTTTGGCAATGGCAGGGGCTGCTGTGGGGGTTCACACAGCTGTGGTCCCATTGCTGGGCCTGTCCTGGGCATTCGCAACATGTTCCTGAAGTTTTAACTGTAGCTGGAGTGTCTGATGTGCCCACAGGTCACAGTCTGCATCTCCTCTTTTGTGGACACATGATCCAACAGGCAAAATGATGCTCACTGTCACATCGGTGCTACCCAGCTTTGCAGGTGTGCCATTTCCCAGGATGGTTGAGGGACAGTCAGTGGACTGAGCCACAAGCTGTCATTTTGTACTTCTCTGCTTCCCACAGCTAAAGTGGAGCATTTCACATGAAGTTTGCTTCCCTTATGTAAAAAAAACGAGGCTGCAGAGTGCACACAGAACTGTGCTACAGCCTGGCTTTTAGCTCTCATTGATACAGAAGGACTTGATCTTTTACCAGTTAGGGCTTGTTAGAAGAAATTTGCATATTGCCACGTGAAGATATTGACAGTTTTCAGCAGAACGTGATGTCTGCTGCCCTTCAAGCAGTGTTTACTTATGTTTGTATTTGACTACATTATACCTGGGGAAGTAAAAAATTTCCTTTGAACGACTGTCTGACAGATAGAAGCCTATTTGTCCTTACAAGATTTCTAAGGGATAATCTCCTTTCTGTTACTATATATATAAAAATGCATATATTAATGTTACAGAATATGAAATGCACTGTAACTTTGGCTGATGACTTAAATTTCCTGCAGTTTATTGTGATGTCAGAACTCTTCTTCCTCCTTCAGTCACTGATTCTATATTCCTCGATCTATCTCTTGTCATTTGTTTTTGCTAAGTGAATACTAGACTGTCATGCCCTTCTGGATTACAACAGGGCTTCTATACAGACACCTGTGTACTCTGTGCTCCTGCCTGAGAGGTGGCTGCAATACTTTCTGCATTCTTTAGCTCCCTCAGTGACAGGTAGTAGGGACTGTTTTTACAATAATTTGCTGTTTTCATCCTATTTTACATAGAAACATGTCCAACTTTCTTCAGAAGATTTCACATTTTCTCCCGTTAAGAGCTGGGATTTGTTTAGGAAGCTCAGAGAACCTCAGCATGCAGAGGATAGCGTGCATTACTGTAGGTAGAGGCGCTTTGGGATGTCAGAATTGTTAAATTGAAAAAGTGTGTAGCAATGGGGAACCACTGAGGAGGAGTGGTAATAAAGAATGGTGCAGAAAAACAGACATTCTTTAATGATTGTTCATTTGGGAAACTCTGCTCCAGGAGGCTATGTGATCTGTGTTTCAAAAGTTTATTAATAGTTACTATCTGCATCTTACCAAATACACTTCTATTTTGTGTGTCATCTCTTCAATACTAAAGTAGCTTCATGAGTTATCTGATCTACTGGTAGTCTGTAAAAGTGAACATGAAAGGTATTTTTAAAAAATCTATTATTTATCCTAAAATAATTTTATTCAAAGGGGGAAAAATTACTTTCTATATCTAAGTTCTCAGAAAAACAAGTGATTTGTTTTCTATGTTTCTTGGATGGGGCAGTGATCTTAAATGTTCATATTAACCTTTTGTTATTCTTTTAAATCTGACCATGTGTACAGTCTCATGTACACTTCCATCTCCCTGAAAAACCTTCCAGAGTTCAAGAGGCACATGCGGTTGTGAATGCATTGGTGAACGTGTTGTAGTCAATAGCTGCTCTTGCGAAAGTGCAGCTAACTAACTGTCACAGGCTGATTTTTAAAACAGAGTGTATAAAAACCTTTGTTGACAAAGGCGGTGGTATATCTGTGTTCAGAACTTCTTTTCTGAGAAGTAAAACAGGAATCAGCAGACCACAAAGTCTAGCCATATGCATATTAAGGCAGACCGATTCATGTATGACTTAATAGTTCTCCTTGATACTGCCGTGCTAGCAACATGTCTGAAGCTATTACTTCTTCGCTGCGTTGACGTAAATTACTCTGGCTTTAATGTAGTCACAGGCGTTTATCGCTGGCCAACGGACCACGAGCCAGCAGCCACCGGTTGCCCGGCGGGTTCTGTTTGTTCCCCGCGGGAGCCGGGGAGGGAGCGCGGCGCTGTCGGTGCCGTGGTGCTGAAGGGACAGCTCCCGCCGCACCCCGCTCCACGTGTCCGGTCTCCCCCTTGTCGGGCAACTTATGCTTCTGGGAAGACGCATTGTTCCGAGACCTGTTGGGACGGCAGCAGGAAAAACTGAGAGCTTCCCGTGCGAGGTGAAGCGCTGGCATTTGGTCACCTCTCACATTTCCTCTAATCTATGGGATTTGGCTTCTGTTAGAGGGTGATAGGGGTTGTTGCTACCTTGTCAGGTTCAGTGCTAAACAAAGAAACAAGTAAATCAAGTAAAAGCAAACTGTTTTTTCACCTGTGTCACAACATTTTTTTTTTTCTACTCCCCAGGTGCAGTGTTGGCTTTTTTTTCTATTTTCTGAACTGACCCAGCATGAATGATTTAAACTGGAGAGGCTGCAACATTCAGCGACTGCTCTTAAAATCCAGTAGCAAAAGAAAAATACTTTGCTTTCACAAAGCTTTAGTCGTATTTGAATTCTATCTAAGTTTTTAGATGATCAAAAAGAACTAATAAGCTGTTCTTTGCTCTCACCTGTCGATGAGTTTGTTTTGGGATTGTTCTCACTTCAGAGTTAACTTCCATAATTTCCTGTACATTTTCAGTTACACAATCATTTCCAGTTATGTAGCCCAAATGATGGTAGAGAGCATTTTAATCAAGTTCTCTATCCAACTACTTGTCTTTTATGGGATACACTCTAGAAAACACCACAGAATTTGTCAAAAAGCTGGATTCAATGAATGAAAACACAAACTTTTGAAATTAAAGGCAATTCCTATCATTCCTACTAAGTTTTAATGCCCTTTTCCGCAGGTTTATAGGAGTGAGTAAGCTACTTTCATGAAAGCAGGTGTCAACACTGTCAAAATGTGTTATTGGTATGGATATCGCTCCATCATTTAGGCCTTAAAGGGTGATAGTCATACTTGATTTAACACTACCAAGCTCTAGTAAACACTGAATATTTCTGGAGGCTTGTGCAGAATGTAAAGAACTGAAAGCTGTTTATGTCACCCTAAAATGAACTGAAACAACAAACAGATTGAGGATTTTTATTTATTTATTTTTTCCTGAGAAGTGACTCTAAGGAGAGCAAAAATTAAGACAGCATGTGCTGTGAATTGCTAGGCTATCTTTCTAGATTTTAGGCCTCTGTTTTGAGTTTCAAACCTACTACCAGTGGTGGCTGAAATATCCTGTTGAACAGAGACAAATATTTTTGAAGAATGTGGTACAATACCTATAATAGTGAACAGAATATCCACCTGAGTAGATAAACACTCATAAACAGTCTACATCCAGATCAGGAGATTGTATACTTCTGGTAGATGGTGGCCTAACAGGGAGTTTGAACCTGTGTTAATGAACTAAACAGACACATGCTTACGTTCCTTTTCAGGCTATAAGTTAAGTTTCTTTTTCTGCATCACTTCACTCCTCTCTAAAATGGGTATAAAAATGCCAAGCTGGTAGTGTAGCGATGTGTCTAATACAGGTTAGAAAAAGACGCAAGTGTTTTCCTAGGTAAATTATTTTGTCAGTATTGCTCCTCCTTTAAGAATAACCTCTGGTGTTTTGAGTCAGCTCTTGGTTTTTGATAGATAACAATATTTATAGGTAGTTCATTGAAAAGCTTTGAGTAGGGAACCATGGCAGGTGGACAATTTGCAATGGAAAGAAAGAAAATAATGGAAAAAGACAAGACATCAAAAGGGGAAGATAGAGAACAAAGAATTCAGTGTTTTAGTTGGTTAACTGGTTAACTGCAGCATTCATGACTTGCCAGGACCACTAAGGCCGTATCTCATATATGAAAAGAAAACAAGCACAGACTAAATTAAAGCCACTCTAAAATTAATAAACTGAGGTGAAGGTAGAGGTGAAGATGCATGGGAGATACGAATGCTTGTAGATGCACTGAATTAATCTGTTCATTCATACCATGTGAAGCTTTAATGGAGAATACTGGATGATCAGGACTTGTGATATCTGTTGGTGGTATCTCCCAGGCAAAGAGAACAGCTTCAGTGAGCTGCAAGAAGATGACCTGTGAATAGGATCTTGCTCCCCTGCATAATGTAAATATTCTGCAAGAATGATAGCTAACATTAACAAAAGCTTTTTAAAAATCATTAATAAGGAAGGAAATACAACTCAGACTGATGCTGAACTGCAACTTCCTGCTGTTTGGCTTACTGGCAGTACAAATGCAATATCCAGAATAGTTTTGGGAAAGCATCGAGAAACCTCTAGCCACTCACCTGAGTGGTGGTGCCAGATTTCCTTATCGTAACCAGGTGGGATAAATTAGTGTCTTGTCATTTTTTTACGATTTGGTGCCCTCTGATTTCCTCCTACTTATTCATAACTTCTTTCTTTAACTGAAGTGAGATTTAGGTTAAGCATGAGGAAACTCTTTCCAGCTGGTGATTGCATGCTGGAAGAAACTGCCTGAGGAGACTGTGGAATCTCTGGCGTTGGAGCATTTTAGAAAGAGTTTAGACAAAAATCTGTCAGGAATGGTTAAGTTGTAGCTGCTTTTGCCTTTGGGGAGGAAGATGGGCTGGCTAACCTCTTGAAGTCTTTATCAGCTGTATGTTCTATGATTTTCCGAATTTTCATTTTTCCACCTCTTGAGCTCTAACAGTTCCAGGGTAGCTTGTTTTTCTTGAGAAAGAAAACCAAACATCTTCAAAATTCCATTTTCTCCACTACATGGTCTTTGCTTATTGATTATTTTTCTGTGCAGTAAAACCATTTATGTGCCTTTGCAAGTGTCAGCATAGAAATATCTGTGTTTGCCCACTGACAAGGCTATAATTTAGAGATGTCGGTGAGTCTTTTGGGAAAGAAGTTAGCTGAAGAAGAAAATGATTCCTGCTGATAGGAGGATGGCAAGCAGAAATTTACAGGGCAAAATGGAGAAGGAGAGTAGGTGTTGTAGACTAAGAATAAGTGGAGAAGTTTGGCTGTTAGCTATGGGCTTATATCTGCTTCAGCTGAAAAGAATAAAAGTCCTTTTGCTTTCTTTGGGAACAGCCTCAGAGCTTTGAGGCTTGATCTAACAAAAAACTGATTAATGGAGACCTTGCCTTTTGGAGACCATGGGTTTTGGGACAGACATTGCTTGCTCTGGCACAAAGCAAGGACCAGAATCTGAGCTGAGGTGCTTAGTTCCTTCAATGCCGGAGCATAGTTCTTCAAAAATGCTGAAAGCCATGCTTCATGGCTTTGAGCTGGAGTTACACAGCACTTGATATTCAGAATGCTGTACTGACGTTAGGTGATTCATCTTCACAACACCTCTGTGTAAAAATTATCCTTAATTTAGACAAGAAGATAAAATGACTTTCCGAAGATTCAGGTTGGAAACTATTTCTAATTGCCAAATGGCTTGCTTCTCTCTCTTTCAGACCACATGGCTTTAGTTTATAGCCAGATTAAACAATGAAGATGGGCAGAAGGCAGAGATCCATAATGAATTCAAGGTGATATTAGCAAGCTCCTGCAACTTGAGACTTCTGGCATGCAATAACAGCAGAATGTGAAGCTTTATCATGGGAAGGAGCATATACAAATATGAGTAATTATTTCTGTTATTACCGTGTGTCTTCTGTCAAAGCCCCTTTAGGTATTTAGGTACCCAGCTTCTGTGGATTTTACTGACAATCCTTGACTGCGTTTGGATAAAGGTCGCAAGAAATAACCCCTTCTGCTGTAACAGATGCTAGTAAGGATGCTTGCTGGTGATGCAGAACTAATCAGTAAGAGTCCTTGCTGCTTCTAAGTTCAACTAACAAGTTACTGTGGACTTGCAACAGATGTTTGCCATGTATCACAGGTGTAGTCACCGCTTTATGGCTTGTGGATATTTTTGAGTGAAGCCATGGGCTACTTCTGAAATTTCACACATGTAGATTGCTACCAGATGCCTGTGACTTGACCAGCTACAACTAACGTTTGTGCTATTGGTGATGTAGTTACACCAGTTTCTCTGAATATAGTGAGACGGTCCATGGGTTAGGAAATTTTAGGCAAAAAACACCGAGACATTAAGAACTGATACAAGTGTGTCGTAAATAATGGAGAGTATTTTGAGTCATAGTAGATTATTTGACATGATCTACAATGTAAGGAACTATATCCTATAGCAAACCAACTCCTAAAAATTATTTCTAATAGCAATTTTCAGTTTGTTTTTTTTTTAATAATAAAGCAAACTGAGTTTGTGTGTTTGAAGTGTATGTTGACTTTTACTTTTATATTGATTTTAATTATTTTAATTGTAAGTGAAAACTAAACTACATGCCTACTGCATACTTTGAACAAAGAGAAATCTTGAGGAAGAATGTTGATGGTTTTTATTCTTTTTATTTGTTTTGGTGGTACTTTTTGTTTTATTTTGCAACCTTTCATTGCTGCCAGACAGCTGACAACATCTTCTGATCCAGCCTCTTCTGATCCACTGAGACGGTTTTTTTTTCAAAGTGTATTGTGCATGCATTTCTTTTATGTTTCAGGGGAAGAAATCCTAAGTTTCTTAGCATTTTTTCTTTCTTGTTAAAGAATTAAGTGGCCATCTTTTTTTAATATCTTGCAAACTGCCACAAGAGGCTTCTGCAGTCATCAGTTGGTAAAGGGCTCAGTATCTTTTTAAACTGCTTTCATTAGGGAGATGATTAAGCCATGGCAGTGAAAGACATATCCCTATTAAGGACTCATGTATTTGTTAGTTATTAGGATAATTAGGAGGAAATAGACTATTTTGTCCTTTCAATTCCCTGCACCAGAAAGAAAGAAGAGCTTCAGAGAAAAGCAGACAAGTAGAGGGATTAAAAGGTATCTGATGAGAAGTTGATTGTCTTTTTGCTCACCCGTCACAGAAGAGGATCGCTCCCTTCACTAGCTTTGTGAGCTCTTTCAGAGAGGAAAATTTCACAGAGCTCTAGGGCACAGATTGATGAATGAAACCTATAGCAGCGCTCTCTAATTGTATAGTGCAGGAGATTAGCTGCAAGGAAATTCTCTTAGGCTCCCAATTCAAGGATATTCTTGACATTGAAGGGAAGGTAGAAGTAAAATAGACCTACTCCCAAAGCAATTGGCACTATCAGCAATTTCTGATGTATGCTACCATTAACTCATTACAGAGGTGTTTTAGGCGCAAATGGAATATTTTATTTCATCCACCCTCTTTTCTGTTGACATCCTCTAGAAAGAATGTCTTCCTCTTATGTGTAAATCATCACAGGCCATCGCTATGGGAACTGTGTCAGAAATGAACTGTTCTAACAAACCTGTGACCACATGGAGTTTTGAGATGTCACTTTGCTGCATTTCACACCAATCTGGAACTTTTCAGGACCAGACACAGTAGGAAAAAGTGCCAAATAACTCTTGTTTCAAAGGTCTAGGCCTTCACTACTTGAACTAATGAATAGTTACTGTTAGATTTTAATAGTTTGGACTCTATGGTGAAACAAGTCTGACTTAACACAGCAAAAATAGTGTTATTGGCAGCAATGTTTTTTTTTTTTTAAATCTGCAGTTTGGAACTTAACTTGCATTAGCTTTGCTCTGGAAGCTAAAGGACCTTCAATAGAATGAACTCCAGCAGCAGGAAGGATGGAGCCTGATCATGAGACTGCATGCAGGCTGTGTCGTATAAGATCTGAAATATTTTAAAACTGTTCATGAAATAAAGATGATTGAACTCACAATTACAATCTTGCATCAGAGAAATTCCTCATGCCTGCAAGGGTGACTTGAAGTTTCGGCATTTCTCTGGCCTTTGGGAACTTCTTGGGCTTCCAGAGGTAGATTGGGAATTTTCGAAGAGTTCCTTACAGGTTAAACCACTTAGTATTTTCTGCTGAGGACTAGGAATAGTAGAATTATTGAGGATTGTTACATATACTAGGCTTTCAGAAAAAATGGATTGCCCCAGACTACCAAAGAGGATAGAAGCATGTTTTGAGATGTGGAAGTCTGAGGACCAGTGTTTGAGAAGTCAGAGTCTCTCCCAACATTTGAAGGGATCTACTCACCATCACTCTACCACATCCCCCCTAAAAGTCTCTGATCTACTATTTGTTTGCTCCTGGATACCAAATATGAGTTATCATTGCAGCCTTTTTTTTCCAATATTACTTAGGTGTAATAGAAATGAGATAAAGCTATTTCTAGGCAAGTGGCAGTTAAAACAGCAACACTGGATCTGTGCCATCAGAATCACCTGGAAATCCCAGAGATTTGACCTGAATTCCTCAATTGACCTTTCAACTAATATATTAAGAAATCCTTCCAAGTTTCTCCTCTCATTTGCTGTTTCATGTGGGAATTCACATCCAAATAAGAGAAAGGAAATGGTAGCTGTTCAGTTTGTACTGATACCCTATCAGTTTTTGCCTTCATTTGAGGTATTTTTGTCTGGCGAACAAATAAATGAACATCCAGTCTTCTGGCAAAAAAGGCTTAAGCTCATGATTTGCTCTTAAAACACATCCTGCCTAGTAGTAAAAGGCCTGTTATTTTAAGGGCACTTTTCAAAACAATTAGGGCTTTAGTAGCAATGTGTTTGCTTTAATGAGTGCACTCTGCCAGTCAGAGGAAACAACATAAGTTGATACCTACTGATGCAGGCCAACAGAGGCAAATTAGCAGTTTTTAAAGTCAGTTCATGAATGTACTACACATCCAAGAGTTTTATTTTAATGCTTGTGAAACACTAAATATGATTCAGAATGGCTTCAATTTTGTTTTCTTCCCAAATATCCACCCACAATTATATTTTCATTTAGAAGCCTTTGTACCACTCCTGTGTTTAATCTGTAGATTAATCTGTATGGGTTTGCATTCAGATTTCATTTGACTTCTTGGACTGGCACAAGAGATAATTTTTCATAAAGCCTCAGTCTTACTGTGTTACTGACGTTTGAATTCAATGTCCTTACGATGCAGGGAGGTCTGCTGTTGGCATTTTCAAATGATATAGATTTCTTTTGGAAAGCTTTTGGAAGTTTTTTCTTTTCTCAAGATGAGCTACAGTAAAGGCTGGTGGTACTGAAGAGGTAGATGCATGGGATGCAAGCTTAGCTCTGAGTATGTAGTGATAGGGATCACAGTGGAAGTTGCTGGCTCTTGAGCGTATGTGGTCGTGATTTGGATGACTAGCTGAAACCTGACTGAAGGTTGGCTAAGGAGCAGTTAGAAAAGACTTCCACAATCTCTTTGAAAAGAATCTAGCCTGGGGAGCTTTTCTAATCTGATCAAATCCATGGTCTGTTCCTGAAGAATTTGAGTGTGGTACAGTGAATGAAAAAAAGCTGTTAAACAAGAGCAAGGAAAAGTTAGAGTGGCCACAGAGAAAAAAAAAACAACTTTCTAGCAGTGATACCAGTGAATCCCTGAAATACATTGCCTGGGGAGGATATGGGCTCTTTGCTAGGTCTTGAATAACAGGATAGACAAGCATCTGTCAAGAATGACCTATGCCGACTGTCTTGCCTTACGGCAAGGTATGGACTAGCCTTCTCCTGCCTTATTTTTAATGGTTCTGTACACGCACAGGCTGTTTGAAGTTTGTCCTGGATCTTGCTTGGTATCTATGTAAGTTTATCTTTTTTTTTTCTGAAGGTTCCTGCTTTCCTGAGGGATTATCAGTACGTCCTGCAGTTTCGTCTCCAGCTGAATATCTGGATAAGAATCAAACCCCTTCTCTAAGCAGCAACTGTTCACTGACAGCAGTGTCGCCAGTTTTTTTATGGCTGCTGTTTGAACAGGTCTACCAGTGGCTGTTGCAGGGAAAAACAAACACACTGCCTATCTTTGAAAAAGGGACAGGAGGGAACATAGGGAGTTAATGCTCAGTCAACCTAAATTTGATACTCAGAAAGATATTTGACCAAGCTGTTAAACAATCAGTGTGAAAGTACCAAGGAGAAAACAAGGGACAAGCTGGAACAAATGAAATTTTTTTTTGAGTAACTCACATTGGTTGGATTTCTCTTGGTTGTTTTTTGATAGAGTAGCTGGTCTAGCTGATAGTGGCATTATAATAGCATTGAGTTCTCATAATTGCAGTATAAAAACATAGACTGGATTGAATTACCACAGGTAGGTACAAGGTCTGAATGCACACAATGTGGACTAGAGGTTGCACTGTGACTGGACTTATCACATGTGTGAAAAGAACATACACTGTGCAGGTGGTTGTAAACGGGGCAGAAAATACTAACCTAGTTGCCCCTTACTAAATCTGCCACCAGATAATTTCAGAACAGGCTAAAAAAAAATGCCAAAAAATTTAACAGTAGTTTTGTGTTAAATTGCATAAACATATGATGCAGAGTCTTAACAAGGTTCTTTCTTGTGGTTGGTACTATACTTTTCCTATTAGAGGCTTGGCTAATAGAACAGAGAGTAGACATATTAATTATGAGGGGGTGGCTAGCACTTTGGAGGGCAGGATCAGAATACAAAATGATTTTGTTAAATTGGAGGAATGGTCTGAAATCAATATGATGAAATTCAATACAGACAAGTGCAAATTATTACACTGCAGACACACATAGAAAAATGACGTGAACTGACTACATGCAAGATGCAACATCATGTTGATAAAGTTGATTGTAGTCTATATATAAATGTATGGTGTGAGATATTCAAAACAGACACGTGTTGGATGTAGGACATAGAAGGTAGCTATTCCGTTTTGTTGGTACTAGTAAGAGTTCAGCCCTACCCGTTGAGGTCTCTCCAGGCCATGTGTTCCTGGGAGTGGGTTGTTGATAGATGCTATACAGGAGTTGACTGATGGATTGTATAACCCCTAAGCGATGGACTGAGGATCTAAGCATCATGAAACATGTCAAATAGTTTATTAAGATTTCTCCCAACCCTCATCTTCTGGGATTATACACTCTGTGAATATTTCTGAGTACTGTGCTAGATGTACAGCAGTGTTTGCTGTCTGGCAGTGGACTTCATTACAGTTCAAGGCTGAACTTGCCTTTATGAGAGCTGTTCTGCTAGAACAGGCATAAATAAGCATCTTAAAACCTCCGGTCATTTTGCATTTTGGGTTACAAATTCTGTCATGCTGAAACAAAGAGGTTTCTCCTCTTTCCCCAAATCACATGCATACAAACCAGCAATTTCCATAACACAGACAATCATCCAATCTGTTATCTTGGCAGACACCAATGCCTTTCTAGTTTGGAGGAAAGAAATCTATCCCATAATACACCTGTGCAATATATGGCAATGGTGATTTCGTTGCTAACCCCCGCAGCAATCAGTTTATGCCCTCAAGCATGGGATTTGATTATCCTTGTCATTATCTTAGCTACAAATGTTATTAGCAGCCGTAAAATTGTCCATTAAAGTGAGAGGAATTACTTGCCTGCACCAAGGGGAGAACAGATAATTTACTACACAGATTTTAAGCCCAAATGCACTTCTTTTTTTTAAGAAGAGCTCTCTAAGCCTTTGTACAGCTTCCATTTTTGTATTTCAAAACCTTCCTTCTCAGGGCTTCAGGTCTGGGTCTTTATACCATAACAGAGAGACAGATACGTGCTGTTCTTGAAATAATTCTGAGATCATGTTCTTCATGTTCCATGGTTTGGATGAAGTCTTCCCTAATTTTCAAAGTGCAGATGCCCACACTTCACATGGGTTCCATAATTTCTAGACTTCAGTGTCGGTCTGGACTTCATTTACACACAAGCAATTCTGAATGCCTTCAGCTGACTTGGCACCCATGGACTGAATATACATCACTGGTTGAGTGGATCAGTCGATGTGCTCCAGCTGGGGTAATTTTAAGAGGTTTTCTTGATAGTGCGATAACTGTTTTCTGTAAGAGAAAGAGATGATATATCACAAGGGCCAAGAAAAGATGCTGTGTCTGAGTGGGTGAGAGCCAGGGTAGCGTCTAAAAAATTTCTTTGTCTTCACTAGGGCTGGCTGATTCATTCCCTTCCCACCACCAGTTCATATATCAGTTCACTGTAAGGCTGACTTTTTATTACCATTTGGTTTTGTGTTTCTACCCCCTTCCAACAACAGGGAGTGGGAAAGGCCACCTACATCTTTCCAAACAGACAAAAATGGTGGATCCTGGCAGACTGGGACAGATTCTGACCACAGTTGTTTTCCATACATTCTGTGGCACTTGGTTGTTTTGATGTATTTGTTGACTTTAAAGTGATATGAATGTGTGCAGAATCTGGTCTGGAGAGCCTGTATTTTTAAGGAAGCATCCCCTCCCACTCATCCAACAAATTCACACACACATGGTTTAGCATCAATATTAGCTCCTGTAGCAAATGGAAAATGTGGCAGTAGCCTGAAAGGAACAGAAAATGTTCTCAAACATGGCTTAAAGAAAGTAAATAAACATCATATAATCAAAAAAATCAATGCAGTTCCATATTAGTCACTGTCTTTGTCTTCATCATACTGTGCACATTTCAGTCTTCTGGAAAATGTGTAACCCAGGGGACCTCATTTCGGAAATTGGAGATGGTATATTAAATGCATGGTCTGGGATAGAAGGCCTGACAGAGATTGATGTTAAGTAACAGAAGAGATTTTCTCTTTCTACCCCCCAAAAGAGCATTAACTAAACCAAATAAGTGTAAATAAATATCCAAAATGGCAACATGTTCTAGTTGAAGATGTCCCTGCTCATTGCAAGGGAGGTTGGACTAGGTGCCCTTTAAAGGTCACTTCCAACCCAAACCATTTTATGATTCTATGATATATTCATGGTTGTTACAATGCTATTAGAAATAACTCCTCAAAAGCTGTTTTTTTTCCCGAGTCACTTCCACTGACTTAAGAAATGACTTTGCAAGAACAAGCCTCAGGATGTCCAAGAGTGGACAACCTTTCAGCTTTCTGCATTCTAAAAGCTTTATATTCCTCAGCTGCTCTTCTGCTTGGAGGGAATCCTAGACGAAGGAGTGTCCTTTTGCTTTCCAGTCTGTGCCTCATGGCTTCTTCCTTTACTCTTCTCGTCTTACAACACAATAAGTAATAGTCAAGCTTATTAGGCTTCTCTGTTGAATTTGTTCAAGCCAAACTGCTCTTGGCAGCTGAAGGCATTCCCTCGTCTCCTCTTCCTTAGAGAACTTGATGTCCCTATAGGTCCGGGAAGCAAGAGACAGGACTATGGACTAAACAGGTTGTTGATGATCTTCCAAACCGGAAGACTGTGTTGTCATCTGTTTCAGATCTGAAAGGAGGAAGTGCTCCCATGACCATTGTTTGGTTGCTTGCTTAATACACAAGATATTGGGGGAACATCCTTTGAATGGTGACTTTTGCTTCCATTCACAGTGCAGATCTCTTTGCCAAGGAGAGGCTAGCAAGTTTTCCTGCACAGCATATTGGTAGAGACTTTGAAGAAGAGCAAGAAGCTGGAAATGTCTATTAGGACAAAACGGACCACTGCTTGGAATCCTTCATTCAGGTGATTACCTGAAACAGATTGTCTAGGTTTGTTGGTCTTCAGTCTCCTAGCATTTTAATTCTGTGCATCAGAAAAGTAATGCACATTCATTGAGACTATTGGAGAGCCCACAGAAGCTGTGATTCACTCTGGTTGCTTTTCTATTAGAATGATAGTATTACCTGAAATATAGACAGACAGACAGACAGATCGTTTATTTTCTTTTATATGTAACCTTTTAATGTGACATGCTCCAGCCCTTTTGCAAGTGTCTGTAGGCCCTTTGAGAGTCCATAGCCTTTCATCTTGAAGGGGAGATGGATGGCTTTTGTCTCTCCTCTGCCTTCTACTTCACCTTCCAGCTTCAGTTCTTGATGTTGATCTTGCTGCTCAGAGTTCCTGCAGCATGCGTGAGACCTGCGGGCCTTGGTTTCTTGTCTTTTTAATTGCATTCTGTGAGCTTGAGTTCAGGGACAGGCAGAAAGATCAAAGGCTGTGCAAGTACACTGTGCTTGATTTTGCTTACACCAATATGAATCGATTGACTTCGCTGAGTTATGAGGGATTTACAGCTAGGGGAGAACAGATTCTGACCTAATGACTCCAAAAGAGGCTTTTCTTGGATGAGCAATGTAATTAGAGCACTGGAATAGACAGATTTTGTGACTCATCTGTGGGTCCGCAGTCTTTACTTCGCTTCTAGTAGGGTTTTCACTAATGTCACCACATTTTCATTTCACTTGTGGGCTGATCTAATGAAAGACCAACCTTTGCTTGAAAGAGATCTCTGTTCAGCTGCAGAGCATCCTTGAATCTCCATGTCAGTGTGTAAACTTTATTTACTGCAGAACACCCTAGGAAGGGAGCAGCAAGCTCAGGGCCAAACATTGAGGCAGTGGAAAATTTCCACTTTCTTCCTTTGTTGGAATAAAGCAGCAGACTAAAAGAAATAGAAGTGAGGCAGGGGCCAGGCAGAATGAGTTGATCACTGAGTCCACTTACTAATCCTAAATATGTATCTTAGCCAGGGGCAAAATGGTGGAGCACATGTGCCAGTATCAACCTCCTCTATATATCCAGCTGGAACATGCATTTTGAAATCAGGAAAGCTTCTTTTCAGAGCTGATTGGAGTTTTGGGAATGAAATATTCTTAGAAGATACTAGTTCACTGAGACTGCAAGGCAATAATTTGGGAAATTTTGTTGAGAACATTCCCTAAGTTGGGGTGGGGGTAGTAACGGTCAGTTTAAGAGGGACTAAGCATCTGTTTGGAATGAGTGGAGGTGAGCATAGTCACAAGGCTCAGGCTTGCTTGCTTCAGGTGTCTGGAGGCTATGCTGGGCAGAGGGTCTAATGGAGATGTAGCAGCACTTAGGAGGTGAAGTTGTTGTGGCTCTGGCTGCCAGTTCTCCTTCAGTCCCAGTGCAGCAGCAATTGGAGTCAGGGGCCTACTGTTGTAGTTTGGCTGGTGGCCATGACTATAGCAATAACAGTAGGAACGTTGTGTTAGGGCTGAATAGGCAGAACCCCCTACCCTGCTGCATATATATAACCACCTCTTTCTCACCCATCTCTCTCTGCAGTCAAGCTTGAGCCGTGAGGCCTCTTCAACACCAAGGGCTGTTTCAGCAGCAGGCAGCAGTAGCCTTGCTTTGGTCCCGCAAAGTAATAAGGAGAGAGTAGTTTCAGAAAAGGTTTAGGGAGGCACTGATGCGATGGGCTGGAGTGTAGCACAGGGTGGAAGAAGTGAGACAGTCCCCATATCTGGCATCATTGAGTGTTCTTCTAAAAAGATTGGGGGCCACTGATGTGGGGAACCCAGCGGAGGTGCCTACATTACATGCAGCCCTGTCCTGCCTGTGTGCTATCTTCTGAAGTCTTCAAGATGCCAATGTGCATAATCTACTACAGCTATACCTCTGCTAGGTTTAGCTTTCCTAAGTGCATTGCTGCTGGAGCGGTGCTCAGCACAGATTGTAAGACCCACCTGGGAAGAAGGTGAATTTCTGTGTTCTGAATTGTGTGCCTCACCACTTGGCAGTGACAATAACACAGCTATATCTGCAATTGGATTTGATGTTGGTTTTCTTCTGTTTTGCCACTTGGTGAAACTTAGAGCCAGTCATGGTGGTTGGTCCTGTCCTTGGATTCAAGCCCTGCTGCACTGGGCTTTGTACCAACATGAAATTCAGGTTGATTTCAAAAAAGTGTCTAGAAGACCACAGAACTAAATCTCCATTTTCAAAAGCAGCTTTTGCACTTAGGAGGCTAGTTTCCGAGCCAAGTAAGATCATACCTGCCAAATACGGGCTTCGAAAACAGGTTGATTGGTGTGTGAATTCATTGAGGAACATGTGAAAAAATATGCCTTTCAGGACAGTTTTTAAAAAAGGGCTACAGGTGTCTGGTAACTGAGTCCTCTGGTAATCCACCTCTTCAACTACCTGTCGCACAAACTTCCCTCAGAAGATTTTTTGGCTTTGAGCAACCTGATCTAGTGGAAGGTGTCCCTACCCGTAGCAGGGGCTCTGGAACTGGATGGTCTTTAAGTTCCCTTCCAACCCAAACCGTTCTATCATTCTGTGAGTTTATAATTGTATGATTCTATGTTTTTCCTCTCCTGTTACTCCTGAGGGAGTTAAGTCAATTTGTGAAGTATTAATGAAAGCTACAGTGGGTGCTAGTCTGCTTGTGCATAGAAGTTCAAACTGCTCTTTCTGCAAGCTGACATATGAGGTACCAGCTCCTGTTGATAGTCAAGTCACTGGAGCTTGATGAATACCTGCAAAACATGAGAGTAAGTCACTGTCTTGGAGAAACTTCTATTGTTTGAAACAAGGTACAAATGAATGCAAGAAGTAATAGGATGTAAGGAGAAGAAATAATGAAAGTAATAACAGTTAAGTTCTGCTAATATGTCTCAGTTGCCACCATCACTGACTAGCTGGAGAATTTATCCCAAGAAAGATACTGACCTTGTGGGTTGGTTCAGGGACACCTTTTGTGTCCAAGAAGCTGTGAGAAACAATGCCTGGAGGCATTTTTGAGAAGCCAAAACAAGCTAGTCACAGCTGGCACAAATGGCATTGCAGATGGGAAAGTGGGTGATGAGAAATGGGAATGTGGAAAGATCGAACAGGGCTCTGTGGTCATGAAAAACTTGAAGATGTTGTTGGAAAAGGGGAAGGCAACCGAAAGGGAAGGAGAAGTTCTTACAGTATTGTAGTGCTTAGAATGGAAGTGTTGATCTTGATTTCCTTTGATATTTTTTTCAAATAGTTGAGGATATCCCACCTGGATGGAGTAGTCTGCAGGTGTAGAACATGCCAGCTTATGTGGGGGCTGTTTAGAACATTTAGATCTTGATTGACTTACCCTGGGATGCCAATGGGAATTGGAGCTTGCTGAGGGCTTTTAATGTTTTGCATGGTTGTTGTTATTTGTATGTGGGATGCACTGTCCTTACTGAAAGAGTCTGAAGTTACAGATTTTATTTTTTAAGCCTCCAGAGATAAGCACTACCATACGTTTCCAGGCTATTAGCACTGCATAGCTATCTGGAATATGTTCTAATACAACATAAGAGGTTCATACAGCTCACAAATCTGCAATGTAGGTAGGGTTCAGCCATCCCAGCATGGTATTGCCTGAACCTATAGGTTTTGTGTGCCTTCTGCACTAGGTTTAGCATCTAAGCATCAGCCTTGCTAGTAGCATAGCTCTATTTAATGGTCAGCAACACATCTCAGCAAACTTTGGGGTTAAAAATCTAGTGGGGGACTTGTAAAATACTTCCCACTCTTCTAACCTGTGGAGTTATTTGGCTGTGCAAACAGTTGTACCTCGTCAGAATTAGGCAATGTCTAAGTAGAAATGCTAGACCTATGGCACTGAACCCAGGTCGTCAATCAATAATCTGCAATGCTAGTTTTCCAAGTCCAAATACTTCTTAATGATGTCAGCTGGATTTTTGGACACCTTCCAGCTTTAGGTGTCTTGAAAACAGACCTGCAAGGAGGGAAGCTGTTATCACAAATGTGTGACAGATATGGGTGATGCGTCTGTTTTCAGTCTGAAAAGTGAGGGCAGGGCCATGTAAGTCTTTCTGGGAGCTATTTCCTGGGTTAAACCACACTCAGTGAGTACTGGATATTGTCGTTATTGCTTTTGTGACTGAAGAGAGCAAAATTACCTCAGGGAAGAAGGAACCGGCCAAATCCACTCTCCTGGTTGCATCGCCCCGAAGAAGAATTTTGATGGTGAGCAGCACAACTCCAAGCTGCTGTGATATTCAGCTGCCGTCATTGTAATGCTGAGGCAGACGTGCCGCTTCCTCTCTGGATTGTGTATGTTGAGCACGTTTCAGTAGTGCTCTCAGTTAACATTTTTTTCCTCTTCCTTTACAGTGCCAGTCATTGCCTTTTCTTCATTTTAGTGATTAATTGCTCTAAATACTCCTGCTCCTGGACTGCGGGAGTATGATTTCTGAGCTGTATTTCATTTGAACTTGCTATGCAAGTACAAGTGAACTTGGGGGAGTGCACACACCCACGTATTGCTAGGTAGAGACGGTTGCCAAAAGGACACCAAGTAAAAGAACAGTTAGTTCTTAAACAAGGGTATAATCTAATAAGCCAAAAAAGAAAAAAATTACATACTGGAATCTTCAGTGCCTTCCCCCTCCCCCCAGTTTCAAAATTTACAGCTAGCACAACCCCTGACTAGAGCAATGATTTAAATATATATAGGCATCTGTGCTTCTAAGAAAAGGAAGTGTGTCTGTTTGGGGAGCTGTGTGGAATGAGTTGGTGGATCTCAGTCCAACTTCTGGCAGCCAGGTTTTCACATCACTCAAAGCCACCACCTCACCCAGCCCCCCTCCAGGGTTTGTGCCAAGCTCTTCATCTCTTCCTCATATGATGCCACCTGCCTTAGAACCTTCTACAGAGATGAAGTTTTTCTCATTTTTGGTTGTGGTGCTTCTGGGCTGCCGCTGAGACATACTGCTGGCCTGTCAGCCCCTGCATGTGGAGGATAGGGCTGGCTGCCTTCTCACTCTCTCCTCCCATGTGACCAATCCTTTGCATGTGGGAAGCCTTCCCCATGATCCACGTGTGTTAGACACTTTTAGCAATTCCCATGCCTGATTTTGCCTGGTACGTGGCATCATCTTTTCAGCATGCTGAAAAGAGGCCAGCTAGAATGCACGGAACTCTCTTGTGTTAGAACCATGGCATGTCCCCTGTCATAGGGTGCACATGCTAACATGCACCCATCCTGGGTCCAGTGTGTCGAATGTATCAGGAGCACGGATGTTGTCTCCAATGTTGTAGGACAGCAGTTCCTCCCCTATTCTATATCGTAGTTCTGTTTTTTTTACAGGCAAAAAGCTTCAGGACTTGCAACAGATTTAGCAATTCAGAAATAAAAGGTTATTTCGTGCTGCCTGGATGTCAGAATTTCCTCCTCAGCTCCTAGGTGGAAAATCCATGGCTTGTTGCTGCCCTCCTTCATCTGTTCTTAGGATGGCTGTTGCCAGGACCCTCAATCTGGTCTTGTTTATGTGCTGCCCTCCAAGCCTCACAGTGTGAGTTACTTCTTACAAAACTGTCGCTATGCCTAGGTGTATTTAGCAGTTTAATGATCCTTCTGTGCCCCTTGAAAAGCACAACAGCCCTTTCTGATGAGAGCGGCACTCTGCAGACTTAGTGCTTTTACCTTGACTCAAAAATTTGAAAAGGAAATGTTAATTGCTTTAGTGCTGTTATTGTTGAAAAAGGCATGCTGGGAAGACTAGCTCAGAAAGATGAGTCCGAGTGCTGATAAGGGAGAGGACAATCTATGTGAGTCTGAAAAGTCAGCAGTGCCCAGGGCAAATACAAAAGTGGAATGGAAATACCTCAGTGATTTGCTTCCTTGTCGCTTTTGTCTGGAGATGGCAGAACTGACAGGCATCTCAGGGCTGTTTTAGCTTCTGCACTGCTTTGTCACGGGCTCAGAGCTGCTTCCGTGCTATGGCAAGTGGCCAGCTGGAATGGAAACGCAAAGGGGAGAGAGAAAAGAGACACTTTAGGGAATGCATTAGTTACTGGAGTCACGAAGGACATGAGAAAAGTGCATGTTTGTGCTTCTTCTAGAAGCAGAGGTGCTCTGGATGGAACAGCACAACAAATTCAATATTCATTTAAGCCTAGGGGATTGAATGGGTCAGGAAAAGGTGACACAGCTCTCTGAGAGCCTGGATTCAGAAATGGGGCATAACACCCCAGAAAAAAAAAGGATGTCTCAGCAAGTCCCCTTTGCCAGCTCACATCTCTCATAAAGCCAAATCAAGATGGCCTTGTAGTTGTTGGTCTAAGGTGTAGAGAATGTGTCTTCCTATCTCGGGTTAGCTCTCTTTTTGGTACTCAAGTGACCTAACCTATACTCTGAATTTTTGATCTCTTCCAGTTAATAGCAGTTGCTGTTTCCCATGTGTGCAGAACCACCCTTCTCTTATCATCTCAACACCCAGCAGACATTTAGATATTCTGAAGATCATGACTAGAGGCTACTAGAAGCAAGAGGAGGTAGAGTTTGAGCACGTTCTACCTGTGCTGTAGAAAAGGAGCAAGAAAAATTACATGTGAGGGAGCATGTGATGCTCTCACATTGTATTCAGATGAGGAAGAAGCCTTTGACTGTTTTTTGCCCCATGCACTGATTCTGGATTTTTTTTATTTGATTTACTTCAACAGTCAGGACATCTCCCAAGCACCTGAGATGAGGTTTCGAATTTTACTCTGTAACTTGAATCATATGCATTGCTATATGTCTGTTTTGGGTGCCCAAGAACATCTACCATCTTACTGCATCTACCCTTAATTTGACTGTGTCTAAGTTTCCTACAAATGAAATAGGTATAACAGTGCCTCCATCTTCCCCTATATGTGTCGTCTGCACTGAGAAAGAATCCTTCCCTTGTCTTTTACTACTTTTGTGCAGTACATAATAGATAGTTGCTTGGCTGGGGTTTAAAAACCCAGCTCAAATCCAATGAACTGATGTGCAATTTCAATTTCTGTATGCACCTGTTATCATTCTCCAAATTCCTGGATTATTTTGTTTTGATTTTTCAAATTCTTGCTCATTCTCCCCGAAGAGGCTTTAGTGGGCAAGGAGAATTAAGGTAGACAGCCTGTAAAAATCCAGACACTTAAGAAAGAGCAGCGACCTAAATTATCATCTCAAGTTATTGCTATACCAAGTTATTGTTTACCCTACAATGTGCTGTTTTGGTTTGTAATAGTGGATCTGTTTGGCATCAGGCAGAATTAGAAATACCCCATTGGAAGCTATGTTTTAAGGGTGGCCTTCTGCATGAGGGCGTTGTGGAAGCTTTCTTGTACAGAGAAATGCCTATTGTCTTATCTGGCCACAAATTGCTTATAAATGACATTTATTTAAAAGTATTTCCAATTCTGACTACAGAATACTTACAAAGATAGCCTATAATCAGTTAAATCTTAGTGCTGGCTGGTGAGTCAGGAATAAAACAGCATAAAAAGTATCTTACTAGACAAATGAGGAAGGAAAACATCTGTTTGTAGAGTGGGAAATTAATTGGCCTGAGCTAATTTTGGAAAAAAAGGTAGTCTTAAGCTGTGCAGACTTTCAGGCGGCCAAATCATTCCCTACTTTTTTTTTTCTTGCTCTGTCATTGCCTGATAGGCTCATTCCCTTTGCATTACTTTGGTTTTCATTTTTTAGTCTATCTTACGCTATCCCCCCCACCTACTGTCTTTTTGATACTTAGCCTGTATTATGTCTAGTTCATGGAATTTCTACCCAGGATCTCTTTGCTGAAGGATTATACACCTGGCAGCCGTAATCTGTCAGAACTGTTGCTGGAGGTGATGGCTGCTAAGACGTGCCAGTTAATGCTTATTTAAACTATTCAATAGCCTACAAAACTAAATGCTAACCTGAGACATTCATAACATTCCCAAAAAGACCTGGGCTTCAGGTTTCATGGGCAACTGAAAGTATTTAGTCCTAGCACAATATAACATTTTTTCCTGCCCGTAACTTTTTATTCACAAGTAATTTTTATTATTTATTATCACTGTAGTGCTGTGGCAGAATGTGACTGTTTGGGTTTAACACCACAGTTGTGATGGTGTTTGTGTGAGTTTCCCCTGGTTTCCCTGTCTTCTTCTGGGATGGTCCTTCTTTGTACTTGTCATTGCTCCAAAGACAGTAGGCATTCAAGGGGTGGATGGACTAGTCTGATATAGCAAATAGAGCAACTTGGGTGAGATTCATGTTGCCAGTCTGCTAATGGCTCAGTAAGATCCATAGATAAGAATAGGTCCAAGGAACAGGGAAGGAAACAATTTTATTGGAAGCTTGATGGTGGGATGCCGGGGTTTGGATCCTTCATGAATGAAGCTGTGTCAAACTAATGATGGTGCTTTTCAGCCTGAAATTCCTAAGAATTCCATCCTACTCCTAAGAATAATGATGTATGCCAAAACCAGTGTATTCCCAAACAGGGAGGCAAGGGCTGAATTGGCAGTTTTAATAACAGTACAAGAAAATTACTCTATATTCAGTATCAGTCCTCATTGCTGCAAGGGAATCCAGCTGGGGGGGTCTGTATGTCTCCCAGGAGAAGCAGCAACCCTCTCTCCAGTGCTGAAGTTAAGCACAATCCCAGTGCAATCAGTTTTGTTCTCAAAGTGAGTGTGGGCTCTTTAATATGTCCCTAAAAATGCAATGGAAACCCCTGGAGTGCACAAAGAGATCTACTTCCTTTGGTAAAAATCTAAGCAGGCAGAGAGAGTGGAGTGAACGCCTTTTTCAGCGCAAGTGATGGGGACAGGTCTGTCTTCACAAATTGGCTTCAGATATGCTTTGTGTGCAGGAGAGCAGCACCAGAAGGTAATCTAAATACCTATTGCATTTTTATGGCTGCCCGAAGAAATTAGCTTTTTTGGCCACTTGTAAGCCAGACAACTGTGAAAGGAGCCTAAGAAAACCATATGGTATTTTTGAAGCTGGGGATGCAATTGCAGGGATTCTGGACACTGGGGAAGGCAGCTGGCACAAGGGGACTTGATGGGCAGATGAGGGCTCTCCCAGAATGTACCCTGGGCCTGTTGAAGTAAGAATTTCATTACAAAAAGCTTCAAGGAGCCCAGTATTGTGCTTCAGCCAAATTGAAGTCACTTAATACATTTTCCAATATCCTGTAAGCAGGAATAATGTAACTGTAGTGCTTTTTCTTTTATCCCTAACACTCGTCACAAAGAACGAAAGCAATGATGTTGTGACTCAGCCAACCTGAATGTGCATGATGATAGTTAATTTCTCTAACGGGTCGGGACTGGGTTATGATATGGAGTCATTTACTCTTAGCTGGCTTTCAGGCAGTAAGGACTTCAAATATGTCCCTGGTGAGGTAGGGATGAGGACATTTAGCGAAGGCCGATTCTTATCTAACTGACAAAAAAGCTATAAGAAGTTCCTTATTCCTGGTAGAAACATAACAGCGACACAAAGAAGACAGGGTTGGAAAAATGCCTCATTCCAAAGTGTGTTTATCCACAGTAAAGTGCTTCTATAAAAGGCATCTTGGGACTCCATGTTTATTCCCCCTCAATGACTCCTAGACTGGGTTCGCTTGATTTTCAAGACAACAGGTTTTTTTCCCACTGCCAACTGTATAAATGCAGATGGGTTCTGGAAATCAGTGTTTTCTCCCTCACGACTGTCGCCTCCTCCATTAATATCCTGCAATCAGCACATGGGCAACAGCTTTATTGCCAATAAATGAGCCAGTTTAAATGCCAGTTCATTCCCCAGCACAGCGACCCTATCATGCTAAGAATAGTAAAAGCTTTTCCCTCTAAACAAAATCAGAAGATCTAATCTGGGGACATACCACATTGAGAAAAAAGGAATTCCTTCTGACTTCAGTGTGGTGATAACTGTGGACTTGTAGGGTTTTTTCTGGTTCCCACACTTATATTTAAGGCACACTGTGGTGAAAAGCCGATGCTTCTGTGTCTGTTCCGCGGTGGAGAAGAAGAAAAGCACATGTATGTACATATTTGCTCTTTTTTTTGGAGGGTCATGTGGATTTCCCACTTGTACATTACAGATTCTGTAGGTTAGGACATGCAGGTCCTGAAGGTAGCAGCTTGGAAAGTGATTCCCAAAGTGGAACATGCAAAGGTGGTATTAGATTTCCATTTGTATCTCTGGGGTTTTGGGTGGATGTCTGGGCCAGTCTGGGTCTTCAACAGTGTTACAGTGAGGGGAATGAGGTGGGTGATTTATGTGAGTTGTTTCTGATACAGCTCTAATTCTATTTTGTGCTTCTGAGGGCTCCTGCTCCTGATCTCACTCCTTGTTTTGGTTCAGTTGTGCTGTTTATGTAGAACCACAGACAGTTTTAGGTTGGAGGGGGTCTCTGTTGGTCATCAGTCCAAGTCTCTCCTCCAGTCTTGAGTTCAGAGCATTGTCCGAACATGTTCGGAGCATTTTAATCATCAAGGCAGATTTCTGACCAGCTGGAGATTGCATATCCTCTTGGCCCCTGTTCTAGTGTTTCTTGTGAAGACTTTTATCCTAATATTGAACTGGAATTGCCCTTTCTGTGATTCATCTCTCATTTTGCAGTGGACCTCCAGGTGTACAGCTCTCCTCTAGACCTGCTAGTTACACTCCTACTTACATAACTTGGTGTGATTGGCCTTTGTTGTTGCAAGGGCACACCCACTGACTGCTCTTCAACTTGTTGTCCATGGGCAACCCTGGATCTTTTTCTGCAAAGCTGCTTCCTAACCAGCCATGATGAGTTTTAGGCCCCTCATGACTGTTTTCAGCACTTGGACTTCAGAGGATCACAGGGATAAAAAAACAAGGGACCAGGAATCCATCTACATGAATATTAGAAAAAAAGGATGGAAAGCCTTCCAAGAGGGATCTTGAACCGAGGAGCACAGCAGAGCTTCTTCTTTTTGTAGCTGGAGTGATGTTTTTCCTTCCCTTAATGTAGAACTGCTAAAAAACCTGCACAGTATCAGTTATAACAGCAGTGTTACGATTTGCAAACATGCTACGTTAAGCAGTTAGTGTGAGACTGTGTGCTGGAGCCTGCAGGTTCCTCGGCTGATTTCAGCTGAATCCTCGTAGTTGCCAAATGATCCTGAGAGGCTACTTCCGCATTAAATAAAATCTTTGTTTTTTCTGGGAAAGATCACTTTCGTCGGTGGACTGTTACCCTGATGTATAGGCCTAGTGTTTGGGGTGAGCTCCTAATTTTCAGCCTGCATTTAGTGTTTCATAAATTCTTCAATTCTTGCTAATTCTGCCTCAAATAAAATGTTTGCATCCTTCCAGTATTCACAGACTATTATAAACTCCTCACCATAGGTGATATTTAGTTCAACTCTGTATTTATTTGACAGTTTTAATCTCCCCTTATTAGTCAGTTCTTTCCAACACTGAAACAATTTCTCATGCCTTTCTTTGGATCCCCTATCTCATACAATTACTTATCCTCCCTTTCTGGACCAGGGAGAAGCAATCACAGGCAAGTTTTACGCCTCTTGTTTTTTTCACTGGAACAGTCATGTCAATTGTATTTCATCAGTGACTTTATTTTTTAATTTTGCCTTTCCTGATAAAAGTGTGAATGCAAGAGAGCAAGTCAGCAAATACTGCCTTGAACTGAGGCCTTCTGGAACTGAGAGCCACATCTATAACTTAGACTAAAACGGAGGAGCAACATACTGACTGGGTGCCTTCATATTTCCATCTGGGCTTCAGAAACATGGCTTTTCCCAAGCTCAGCTTAGCTAACACCAAGGACCATACAGTTATAAGCCTTAAGGCAGATTGGCAAGGGCGATGGGGACAGAAGGGTCATAGATTTTCTTCCCTCATGGAGCAAGAAGATGCTTAACAAATATTCATAGAATCATAGAATCATAGAATGGTTTGGGTAGGAAGGAATCTTAAAAGATCATCCAGTTCCAATCCCCCTGACATGGGGAGGGACACCTCCCACCAGACCAGGTTGCTCAAGACTCCATCCAACCCGGCTTTGAACACTTCCAGGGAGGGGGCATCCACAACTTCCCTGGGCAACCTGTGCCATTGTCTCAGTACCCTCATTGTGAAGAATTTCTTCCTAATGTATAATCTACATCTTCCTGTTCCAAAGTAAAGCCATTCCCCCATGTCCTATCACTACATGCCCTTGTAAAAAGTCCCTCCCCAGCTTTCTTATAAGTCCTCTTCTGGTGCTGGAAAGCTGCTATAAGGTCTCACCAGAGCCTTCTTTTCTCCAGGCATATTTTCCACATAGACTTTTCTAACCAAGAGGTATCCAAAGAGCTATGTTTTGCCGATGGATACAAAAGGAGCGCTCTGAACATCAGTGGTAATACTGATGGAGATAGCTGGGATGGGCACAGAGTGACTGAGGTGGAAGATGTTGAAGTTAATTAATTAAGAAGCCCTTTAAAATGCCTGAGGCTCCGAGAGATTGCACAGGAGCTGGTGGAAAAACATGCCACCATGTTCAGCTACTGGTACTCACGACAGTGCCTGGGATGCTTTGGCCGGGGATCAGACCCACATATCAGTCATCTTGTACGCAGGTAGAGCTGGTGGCGCCTCAAAGTGACACCATTATTGAGAGCAACATCTCAGGGTCTGACACGGGTTTTCTCAGACCCCGTTTTTCTATTTATTTTCAAGCTAGCTGTCAAAACACTGTGAAATAGATACCTGTGTTTCCGAACTGAATTGCCAGGGGAAGAGGAGGCTTATTTCTGAACGAGAGACGAAAGGGAGAGAAGTCTTTTCCCCTTCTCTCCTGATCTCACATGTAGGAGCTGGAGCAGCCCCGGGGGGGGGGGGGGGTCGAACGCGGCTCCCGAGCTCCCCCCAGAGGCGCGACCGCAGGTATGCGAACCCTTCCTTTTTTTTTTTTTTTGTTTGGTTTTTTCCCACCGCTTTTCTTCTTATTTCTTTCCCAAAGAAAGCCGTAGGTAAGTAAAGCGGCTCTGATCTTCAGCACAAATGTGTTTCCCTTCAGTTTTCCTGCAGTGTGAGTGGTTTGTTTGTCTGTCGCTGTCTGCAATGCAAACACCTCAACCCCAGGTGCCCTCTGATCAATCAGTGGTTAAAGATAACCCCTCCCAAAAACAGAAGGGAAGAAACCCCTCTACAATTTATTTTAATCAATTTAACTGCTTTATTTTTGGCATTAGCTTTTTAGGAGGAACTTGAGATTAAAAGAGATTTGCAGGTGGCTGAGCATTTACAAACACTTCTCATTTAGACTGTCTGGTTTAGTACAGGCCATCACTGGAGAGATGATATAGAAAGCATAAAAGACACTTGTGCATAGTTCTTTGAAGTATGTAATTGAATGGGTTTTTTTGCCTCACGTGGTGTTCCGACATCTTCATATTGAATGTTCCTATTGACTCTGGATTCCTGGCCAAACCAAACTCCCTCTTTTTGGGATTGCAGTCTCATGTCTCTGCCTAACACTTGTACCTGGCCGAGTCATTAGGACTTCTGTGGGTTTGATGGATCTGCTTGATTAAGCTTGTGTTTTTGTTCTGATTTTACTGAATCTATTCCTCCTCCTATCCCACTCCTCTTCCTTTCCTCCCTAAAATTATCGATTAAAGAAAAATGAGCAGCCAAGACTAGCAACTACATTTAGACAGCAGTGTGAGGACTATTTGGTCAACTTTCTGAAGGGGTGCTGTGGAGGAGAGGGATGATATAGGCACTAAACAGATGTTTTGTAGAGGCTCTTCAAATTAATGGGTTTCATGCAAGAGATTATAGGAGAAGTTGCTAATACTTTGTTAATACTTATCTCTCAAGCCTGTGTTGCAGTATTTGGTTAACATTATCACGACATTTGGATGCTCTCATTAACCTCTCTGAAATGAAGGAGGAGAAGACAGAAATCTTCGCGTTGTCAGCAAGGTCTTGGCCAGCTTCTGGTGAGTCAGTGAACTGAAAGCAAATTGCTGTTGGGGAGCTATGGAGATGCCAATTCATTTGTACAGTGTTCCTTTTTCGGGATGGTGGCTTTCCAACTATCCTTTCTCAGCTTCTGTTTGTTTTGCTTGATGCTCCATAGACACAGTCTTTCCACCTTTTAAATTTATTACGCATTCAGCTGGGACACGCAGCTTGGATTCTCTTATGGATTTCTTTTTGGCACCTGGGCTAGATTTTTACAATGGGCTTTGTACTTACTAAGGATTATTTTCTGGTGTTTCGCTCTTCATTTTATGCAATCTGACTGTATCTGTCCTGCTTGAGCACAAGCTTGAAATCACTCACCCAATGTGATTCAAGTCACTTTTAATTGCTTGTAATGGGCAGGGAACAGCATTTGACGTGGTTCCTTCTTGTCTGGTGAGGAGTTTCTTCACTTCTTAGGAAACTTTTTTATTCCAGATTTGAGGCAGAGTGGGTACCAATGAAAGACAATTTGGGAAGTTTGAGCACAAGCCTCAAGTAACACTGTCAGTGAAAATGTTCTCAGAATACTTGCATGTTTCTTGTGGCAAGATGATGTTGTGTGGTGGAGACTAGTCCATGCTGTGAATGTCATCCAAATTAAATCTCTGAGTTGCTGTCAGGAGGTTCTGTAGCAGCATGAGAGGAAAGAGTAGGTAAATTTTTAGGCATTATGTTTTTTCAATCAATAGCATTTAGGTAGGAATTTTTTTTTCCCTTTGTAGCTTGAATGCAAAAGACTGGAGCGTGTTCTTCCGCAACATTTGATTAATATCAGTTCAGCTTCCCTGAAGAGCTTGTGTCTTGAGATCACTGTAGCTACTGGTGAGCAGAATAATACCTTGTGGACATCAGAGAGGCTTTGACACCTGATACAATAAAAAATCTGCTGGAGCAGACCTGACCTGAAATTGGCTGGTCTTGTATTTCTTACCAAAAAATGTGCCGCCTTCTCTGTAACCATGATGTTCAGTGAGGATGGAATAGGAATGCCTTTCTTTTTCTTTTTCTTTCTTCTTTAAAATATAATTTCAAAATTTTTGCTCAGTTACAAAAAATTAATAAGCTTTAGGTAGTAAACAAGAAATAAATAGCTTTTGACCAAGTCTTCTGAATACCGTGAGTAGTATTGCTATGTTAGATTGAAAGGACAATAATACCGTGTCAAATCTTTTCAGTATGTGTGGATGTCATTCATAATAAAATATTACATTCAAAATGTGCTGTTTGTTAGCCACTGTCTATTTAAATTTGACCTGATTAGTGAGTATAAAACACCTACAAAATAAAAACTCCTTTAAGTGTCAGTAAGTAAATACAAATTATATTACCTTCTGGTTAATAGATGTTTAATAAAACAGGACAAGGAAATGCTGCTTTTACACTTTAATTTAGAAGACTATAAAAAAGCATAAAACATTGTGGAAAATACATATGTGTTTTTGGAAAGATGCACTGCTTCTAACTTAAGGAGGTTTTAATGCCAGGAGTCATGAGAAAATATATGCTGAAGCAGTTCTTTTAAGTATGTAGTCAAAAACGTATTCAAGATAACCAAAGAATTCCACAGGAATGATGCAGAATTAGATCTCTGTTGATATTTTTGTGGAGGTAATCATGTTTGTTTTTTACTTTCTACACCATAAGATTTCAATGAAAGAAAGTGAAATTGGAGAACAGTGACATTCACATTCTGATGGAATTGACTCAAATAATCAATTCCCATGCCTGAATCATTCAACTTTTCATCAACAGATTCATTTCTCTTCTTTTTTTCCCTTGATTTGACTATTCAGAACTGCCACTATATTATCATAATCATAAGAGACCCATTTTTAGTATTTTCAGCAAAAGTATGGTTGGTGGGAAAGGAAGATGAAATAGTGAATCCTAACAAAGACAAAGGTTGGTTGGTTTGTTGTTTGGTTTTTTTTTGTCCTGGTAAAGGTGCTACTAGAATGTTAAGTGACGATTACAGGACACTTAAAATTGAAACAATACTTGCTATTTACTCTTTCAGTTGGAAGTGTCAGTCAGTCAGTCATGATGTAATTTTGACATCAAACCCTCAGTATTTTGCATCTCTAGGGCCTCATGGTTCTTCACTACCTCAGCCACCTCTGAGCTCTCTCAATATTACGACAGGCGAAAGCCCACCAACTGAAATCCACATTACTGTCCTTTATCCTCATTTGTTGTTCTTTCAGACTTCTTTCTGTTATAGTATCTATTGAATGTTGTCAGTTGACAATTTTCCAGCAGGAAGGAGGGTGAACTTTTATTTATGGTGCTGTTAGAAGCGGTTTAGGGTTCCTACTACATCTGAGATTGTGGGACCCAGTTCTGTCAACGAGGAAGGAAGGGTATACCTGCCCTCAAGTGTGCTATGAATCAGTCATAAACACAGAATCTGCAATCCTAGTTAGTAGTGCTTGTACTGACATCATTGCTTGTAATGCGAACTTGTGACCAAGTCATTGCTACCGCATAGTCTCCTTGTTGGCACCATCTATCTGCTTCGCTCAGGAAACATCCCAGGCCTTACAACTGCATCCCATTGAGTCCACTCTCAGGACTGTAGGACCAGTGAAGGGACCTGAGGACAATTAGAGCTGCTCTGGGCACCAGAAAATCTGCTTCTGCCTATGACAAGAGTCTCTTGTACTTGCAGCAAAATTGAGCCAGTGCTCAAAAGCTGGAAAGAGAGGTCTTCTCGTGGAAGCCACATGAGAAGTCAGAACCGCCAGAGTAGCTACATTGGTGGCATCTTGGCTTTACCTTACTCCCTAAAAACATTTAGACGGACAGAGAACCTCCCGGAGAGGTCAGACCCAGCGGTCTGTTTCAGTCACTGGATTTGGCATAAAGATCTTCTTAGTTTTGTTCCTTCTCTCCTTTACTTTGTTGGGTCATTCCGCCTCTAGCTGCAACAGTTCCTACTGCTGCCTGTCTTCCTGAATCCCTGCTAAGGATTATTTAGGTAACGTTGGTACAGTTCTGTTGGGAGTGAAGAAATACCTCCAAAAGTGGTAACCGTTAACCCAAACAATGAAATGCTATTGTGCACAATAATTCCTTTTTTTGTTGGATGAATTGGCTGGTGGCAAATTGGCTAATATACAGACCAATTCACTCTGAGATCCTGCTTAGCTAGGTCTATCAGCCATTGAGTTAATAATCTAGCATATTGTTACATATTACATAGTGAAACTGTTGAATATGCATCAGAAAAGTCTCTATTAGCAAGGCAGGATAGGTGTAATGCTGTAAATTGCAGCCAAGTGCAATTGCCATGCGAGAACACCTCTCCTGTTCAGTGGCTGCCAACCATTTCGACTGCATATTAATGGCGTTTACTCTGTTCAAGTGGCTTTGTCATCCTGTCGCCGCTCCTCTTTCTCTGGCAATGCTGCTCAGCTGTAAGCGGTTACAGGCATGCTCAGAGGTTGTGTCAGCTTTGAGGTGAGATTAATTGTCCTTTGAAGACAAGACTGAGGCTGGGAGTTGACCACACTCAGCAGCACTGGTTGCTGTCCTGACTGCCTCAATCGTTTTGGTGGGATAGAAATAGGAAGCCTGCTCTGAATTCATCTCCCCTAAAACTTTCCTTCCCACACCTGCCTTCCCCTGGCTTTCAGTTTGGCATTTACTTCTGCAAAGCTCTAGCTTGGCTTCTGAACAGAGAAACCCGTGCAGTCAGGTTTGTCTGTACCAGCCCTTTCAAGCCAATGTGAGATGACCCATATGATGGAGCTTTCTCCTTCTCAGCCCTCATTCTGCTAGTACAAAAGAGGGATTAGGCCCATGTCTGATCCTCCCTGGTAATCTGAGACCAAAATGGTCTTCTCTTGCAAGAACAGTTGTTGAAAAAATTTTAAGGATATTGTCACAGCTACACTAACAGGCAAATGGAGCAGTTCGGCTGCTTCAGGCTGTGAAGATTTAATTGAGCGCTGAGGGAAAGCTCAAGGCTGAATTCAATCTTTTTCTGATGGAGAGCAAGATCTGCCGTAAAGAAATTCTCCTGATGCTTACCTTTCGTGGATACTAGCTATACCGACCCAGGACCAACTCTGACACAGTCTAGAGTTTGTGCTGAGAAGGGTCTGTTTGTCCTGCTGGAATTACTTCCCATAAGCATATAAACTGTTTAATTCTCAGTTCAAGATGTGAAAAGGCATTCAGAGCAACTGAACTGCCATTTTATAATTGCTGTTACTCTGTAGCTAGAGATGGTGAGATTTGCAAGCTCTCGGTTGAAATGTCACAGCAAGATTGTTCCTTATAATCCCGTAAGAAGAAACAGTGTACATTGGAGAGGCAGGCCAAGAGAGAATAGTGTATCAGTTTTGCTTAGTAATATAAGATTGAATGCATATATTTGTTTTTGAGCAGATTGTGAAGACTTGTCATAAGATCTCATGAGTTTTACTCCTGAATTTTACACCTTAATAAATAAATACTCAACCTCTAGCATGTTTTGAGTCTCAGGCATGTGTTGAGTCTCAGCCTCCTTAACTACCAAAGGTAACTGGTCCATCCCTGTAAGGATTATGTTTGGAGATCCTAAGAGACTAATCTTATGCTGGTTACTTGGAATCAGTTCCCCTGTATTTCTGCACAGTAAACAACTTTTAAAATGGCTTTTGAAAAATGCCTTCAGCCTTGTGTGTCTGTTAGTAAGTTTTGAAAAGATATCCTCAGCAGCCAACAGTCCACTGCTGGAACATAAGTTTGTGAGATCCTCTGGAGATGGACAAAGGCTTTACCCTAGTGCTTCAGAGACCCTATGACATCTTTAGGGATAAGTCAAAATGTACTTCTGTGGAAGAGGATCTCTATACAGAGTGTCATCAGCTAACTTAGGTTTGCCTATGATTTGTGAACCGGAGAATTTGGGTTGTTCTGCAAAAAAATATGGCTTTGTTTAGATTCTGTATATATATGTATTTTTTAAATGTGGAAAGAAATTCTGAAAATTCTCTTAAAAAACCTGCCCTCTCTGTCAGGTACTTTGCAAAACCTGGAGGTTAGATGTCTGAGTAAGGATCAGAACTGCAGGATATTGGTGTGAATGAAAATTTGGGATATTTGTAAGGCACTGCTTTTTGTTACTTGCTATAGAGAGGTGCTTGCTGATATTTTTCCAATCACACAATCTTTCCATGGATTTAACAGGAATTATGAAAGATTTGGAATCAGGTCAGTTCATTAACTTATTCCCAAACGTCAAGTCTTCTAAAGACTTTTATTTTTCAGAGATCCTCCCTTCTTGTAATGTCTGAAAAACTTTTGATTCAGATGTAACTGCCCTGAGACCAACACTAATGTGCCAGAAATATTTAAATTAGAAAAGAATTATTACAGAATTCAACCTTGAACTACCTGCTTTACAAAGCACAGAACTAAGCATGAATTACAAGGAAACAGATGTGAGGTGAGTGATATTCTTGGAGGTTTTATGATTCCAGGAAAGAGAGAAATATGAAGTGAAAGGTGAGCCAAAATTAGAGACCCTTCAGAGACACTAATAAATCTGAAGGGTGCTGATTAGTGCAAAGGTTGTGAACAGCTTCCCTCTTTTGTGCAATTGATGGAGAATTTTTTCTAAATCAGTGTATGCTAGCCTGCTTCTCATCTTGTACCATCATTTACACAGACACAAATGGTGACATAACTCACAGACGAGATCTGTTTTGGTAGTGTTTTACCAACCCTCTGGACAGATAAAAATGAAAGCAAACGTCACGGTGGCTGTATTGAATTTTGCCCTGCATGGGATTTCATTGCACAGTTCTAAGTCTTTCATTCTTTTGCACAGTTCTGGGTTTTAATTCCTTTGCCTCTGCCTGGTATGACAAAATGAAAGGAGTCTAAACCAGACACAGCCTCATCCATACCAAAACGTGGACTAAATCCAGAGTGAAAATGAACAAGCTAGTTCCTGTTACTAAAGTTTCAGGACACCTCACCCCTTCTTATGCTAAAACAGCACCAGGAAGGGATTACCTCTCCCACAGGAGATCTGGGGTTCCGCTATGCAGTAATTCTTCCTGGTGATTTAGGTACTCCATCAAATAATGCTGCATGTAGCTTATTGCTGGAGTTGAAGCTTTCTGTGACCTTGGTGAGGTTAATCCTCATGTGTGCTAACGTGAAAACAGAATCCAGTCCATATGTTCAGCCTTGCATGTGGCTCCGGGAACTGCCATGGGTGGGTTCAATATCAGAGTCATATCACTGTCTCCTCGGGTAGATGGAAGCTTGCCAGGACTTCAGGGGAAAATGTTAGCTGTTATTCACGAAAGCAAGGACATTCATAATTTTTCCTCCTCCCACCTAGGTTAGACACCTGGAGAACCTGAGGACTTTTCTCTTCTGTTTTGTTTTGCTTAATGAGTGCAGAGATGGAGAGATTGATTTTGATGTAAATGTCAGATGACAGAATTCTAGCCTTGCCAATACCCTGGGTGCCCTTTTATTAAAAGAAGCATGTGCACAAGAGTCGGTACCAGCAACAAAACCAAAGTCTCCAACAGCAAAATCAAAGTAACTCTAATAAGCCAATAAATGTAAAGCACAAGTATATCTGCATCTGCCTCCGAAGCTTCAACTTCTCTTCAAACTACAGCACAGGGGCAATAGATCTTCCTAATCCTCTGACTCATATACCAAATTGTTCCACAAAGCCTGTGAACCACGGTGTGTGTCAGTGTCCCTGGGAGGTGGAGGAATGGGAAAATGCAGCAATAGTTTGCAGTGGGAGATGATGATGGTTTCTCAAGGGTTGTTTTTTCATTTCACTCTGCTGGGTAATCTGATGGAGCTGGTCCCTACATCCCTGGGTACTCTTAGGGGCCCTGTATCCAGTTCCAGGCTCCCAGTACAAGAAAGACACGGACATACTGGAGAGAGTCCAGCAAAGGACCACAAGACTGGGTTAAGGGACTGGAGCACCTCTCTTCTGAGGAAAGGCTGAGAGACCTGGGACTATTTAGCCTGGAGAAGAGAAGGGAAATCTCATCAATGTATATAAATACCTGAAGGGATGGTACAAAGAAGATGGAACCATGCTCTTTTCAGTGGTGCCCAGTGATAGGACCACAGGAGGGTCCAACTCAACATCAGGAAAGGCTTCTTTTACTGTGAGGATGACCAAGCACTGGCATAGGTTGCCCAGGGATATTGTGGAGTCTGCATCCTTGGAGATATTCAAAAGCCAGTTGGACATGATCCTGGGCAACTGGCTGTAGGTAGTCCTGCAGGGAAGTGGGGCAAGATGACCTCCAGGGGTCCCTACTCATCTCAGCCATTCTGCCATGCTGTGATTCTTTGTAAAACTAAGGGTTCAGTTTACTGAAAGCTGTGGTGTACATGGCCTTGTTCTTGAAATGTGACTGACTTGAACTATTCAGCCTGTATGCTACTCAAAAGCAAAGCCTGGCCTTGCCTTTTTTTGGTTTAGAATTAGACTTACATCCATCTAACCACAATGGTATTACTACACCTATATTTTTCTTCAATAAATCCCTAGCAGAGGGGATCCTGGTTTCTGGAGATCCGCTTGGAAACATGAAGCTAATGCAGATTATGGGACAAGGGTGTGTCAACTGGTGTTTTGGTACAGGCTCTGTGAAATGATGTTTCATTGTGCTTTGCTTCCGTAAATGGGTTTTGACAGAGGGAGTTCCCTGTAGTAGGTCTGAGTAGGAGCAATGTCCTCATCTAAGGGGTAAAGCTACAAACTCTCCACCTCCATCCCAAGTGGGCTTGCTGGGAGCTTTGCAGCCTACCCAAAATAGCAGCACAACATGAATGACTCACCTTATGTGCCACTGAAATGCTATGCAACATTGCAAGCAACCCAGCAGGGGTTAAATAACATCTGCAAGCCCACTGATGTCTCCCAGAGAGGTCTGAACTACTGACACCATGTAGTGCAGCAGAATAATGGGAAATGAGGTTTGATAGGAGAGAGTGTAACTGCAAAGACAAAAATCCCTTCTAGATCAAGAGCTTAATACAGGCCGGGCTGGTGAAGCATTGCTGATAGAGGTGCAGATAGGCCATGAAAAATTCACAAACTAACATCTCGAGTCCCTGTCAGACCGCAAAATGTTGACCTTAATCCCCCAAGCCCGTGATAGCATTGCCAGCCAGTAGTTGCTGAGCCTTTGCAGAAGAGTGAAATTGGGAGTGGTCAGTATGATTTCCCTGCAGCATTCTTCTAGGATCTGCTGATCTCTACATCTTGGTATCATCCTGAATATGGCTGGATGTCTGATCTATTTGCTCTTAACATTCAGAGCTGAGGCTTCATTGGAGTGTTGGCAGGAAGATGTGGTCTAACTGGTCTATGTGCTGAAAATGCTGAACTGTGGACTTCACTGGAAACAAAAAAACATGTATCATCCTAAAAGGTCCTAAAAAATCTTCCATCCCATGTCAGGCAGGAGACTCTCTGGCCTAGCAGTCGCATTTTTTTGCTTAACGTTTCTTTTTCTTTATTGATGCTTTTTCTTCTTTATAAAATTTGTAAGTATGTTTCTCTTCAGCTGGAGGAAGGGGACACTCACCAGCTCTGCTTGATTAGATGAAGCAATTACCTGAAGTGCTCAAAAATTGTTGTTTTCAGGAAATAGATTTAAAACTTTGTGCATCATCTAAGCCCTGGGTGATGTGGCCAATGAGAAACTAAGGAACCTCCCAACATTTCAGTCCCAAAACCAAGAGATTTTTTTTGAACACCAGGCTAAAAATTAGCTCAACTGTGTCTCCCTCCCAGTTTTGATCTTCACTTGCTGTCACAGTTGTGTAAGCACTCTGTTTGCCCTACGAAGCAGAAAGCTCACTGTGTCCTGGATATCAGAAGGTCTGATTGCCTAGTGTTTATAAAATGTTGGAAATCCTCCAGTGAAAGGCTGATAGCTATTTCACTTCTTTAACAACCCAATGTCTTGTGTGAGCTGTAACCCCAGTGATGACGGTATGTAACTCATTTTAAGCCTAATCTGGTTTAAATTTTCTTATACAAAACAGAGAGAAATGAAGAGAGTTGACCCCATACATACATACTTAGATTTCCAGTTTTAAGGCAGTGTAAGTAAAGAGGAAATTCTGAGCAGCGTCTTCAGAGCTTGGCCTCTAAGGAGCCCTTTCTCCCCCATAGAACAAATGCAGTGGTAATGGGAGTCCCTTGTCTCACTTCCCTGGGCCCACCTTTTCATGTGCTCTTGGAGACATGGGTTGTCTCTGCCTCTGAGATGCAGCCCTCTCCACCATGCACTGCTTCACTTGTGACTGAAAAAAACAAATCTGGTTGATGCTTTGGAGTACATCAGCTGGGAACTTACACTCACCAGCACTGAAAATGTGATGGTCTCCAGCTGGTGTGCAGGGTACCAGCACTGGAGATTTTGACCATGCTATCTGACAGAGGTAAATAAGTGCAAAACATACAGCTCAAGCCAACTGGGGTCTCATTAGTGATCTCCAGCCCTGGTTGTGGTCAGGCAGCTTGTGAAAGATAAAGTATCTACTTCCAGGGTAAATCAAACAGATAGGTGTGAGACATCCAGCTGAAAAGTCTCCTAACTCATGCTGATTGAGTGTTGGCTAATAAAAGCATAGATTGCCTGGCTTCCATTGAACTATGTGACCACAGACCTCAATGATTTCACTGCTGGGAGCCAGGGGGAAAACTTGGGTGCATAAAACAGTAATAAATCAGAGCCTGAAAGGTTTTTGGATTTAGCTGGGCAGTGAACAGCATGGGAACAATCCCAAACATTTCTGTCTCTTCTATATTCCTTTCTCTCTCCCTCTCCCTTCAACTTCTGTGCTTTGCCATAAGGAAGTATTGTGGGAAGCTGCACAGTATCACATTTCCTAAGATGAATTCCCCAGCAGTTTGTTTTTCCCCCCCATTCTGCAGACTCAAAGTTTACTATGACAATAAGTTGATGGAGGTGATCTGCCCCCCAATTTATCAGTAATTTAATGTATAAAAATGAAATATGTGAAATGTGAAATATGGCATTTCTACCACTGACTTGTAGTTCTGTAGCCAGAAACCATAGCTCTCATTTCCATAGAGGTTGGGACCCCTCCTACTGACTTAATTCATGCGGAGGTGATCAGGCCTCTGGGAAAGCTTTGTGGGCTTCCAAGTGATGCATCATTTTCAAATTCATTTCCTGCTTGGGTTAATAAACAGTTGATTCATCTCCTTCTTCCTAGTTACAAGCTTGTTGCGATGACTCTAAATACTAGACCGTCAAGGTGAAAGGGAGGAAATCATGGGCAATAAACAGACTGCAGAGGAGTTCAATTACTTGTTTGCATCAATCTTCACTCCAAAGCTGTGTTCATATTGAATTGGAAAGGATCTGGGTGACAGGGTGAGAAGAGATGTGTGGGAGGGAATGCCTTTCCTCTTCTGAGTTTTAGTTTCTGAGTACCATTGAACTATTCCCACAAGCAAAGCTCCTTGAGCCAGACTATTTCTGACATAATGTCTCCCCTGTGAGCACATCACATCAAGACAACTACAAGACTATCTTGACACTGGGGTTGCAGGTAATCCAGGATCCCTTTTTTTGAGAATTTTTCCTTCTTTGCTCATGCTTTGCCAGTAGAATAATTAGGAAGGGGAGGGCAACACAGAAGCTAAGAGAGGGAGCCAAAATCAACATGGCATTGGAACAAGTGAGGATTATAAGGCTGCAGCATGGTCATAGGCACATCTCCCTTGTACCCCACTGAAGTTGGCTGGCTGCAGGATTTTGTTCCTAGGAATCGTGTCCCATGAGAGGGGCCCAGATCAGGGCCTGGGGAAAATCTAGACATCTTGAAAGAGCTAAACAATTCAGTATTATCTGGGAGAAGCATAGCAATGCTGTTTAGGATCAAAACCAGCTGAAAGAATAATGCAAGTAAAATAAAGTTTTGGGGGTTTGTGAACAAGCTCTTGCTTTGCTGTGGTTTCCTTATTTCACTTCGTACTGTTTGCAAGTATACCAAGGGTCCTAAAGGATTTGGGAAAGCATCTTCCAGTCTACAAAGTTCAGTGATTTATCATTGATCAATTATTTTTTGGCATAGTGCACAGCTTCTCTAATAAAGCAGTTACAAAAGATCATGGCCATGGGAACCAACCAGACACCAAGCACTGAAAGTGAAAAGGCAAAGAAAATTGTTTGTAAATAACTAAAGGTCTATTTGCCAAGTGCTTATAAAAAAATCAATACATTTAAAGAAAATCAGGATGGTTCCCAAACATTCTACTAACCAAAATGGGCCTTTACTCATAATAAATACTATTTATGATGGATAATTTGACTAGGGAGGACTGGAGAGAGGCCAATGTATCCATCTACTTAATAGGAACTACGGGTGATCCAAAGAATTATAGACTTCTCAGTCTTATTTCAGGTGCTGAAAGAATAACTGAGAAATTAATTAAAGAACACACAGTAATACACTGAGATAAATATAAGCTGAAAGTAGCAAAACTCCATAGATTTTAAAGGTAAAATTCAGCATGCTTTCATTCAAATTTTCTAGAGTCAGGGTAGGAATTGTTCCTTTTGCTGACATTTCTATATCTGTTAACTTCATTCACAAACAAGGATGGGGACTTGTACTGGCTGTAGACAAGAGCTTCGCATGTTGACACCTGATCTTTGCTGATGTATTTGAACACTGTACCACTTGAATACAAATAGTAAGTTATGTCTCTAATGTTAATAACCCTCAATTTATTTGGAAAGATTAAGGGCAGGGTAGATAAAGGACAACTAGTAAATACAGTTAATTTAGATTTTCAAGATGTTTTTGAAAAACCACCTTACAAGCAGCTATTACGGGATTTGGTGACTGTAGTGGGAGAAGGAAGGCAGAGGCATAGCTTCAGCAGAGGTGCAGAGGAGGGAGAGAAAGAGGAGGTCCAAGAGTTCAGTTCTCAGCATGGGAAGAGGTTAATAACAACATCTGCCCAGAATCAGGTTTGTGAAGACTAGTGAGGAATATAAGCAACTCTTTAAAGGCCTAATATACCTCGAAAATTGTCAACATGAATTTCAATACAGCCCAGCAGAAGGCAATGCTGCTTGAAAGGAATGATTTAAATGCTTTGTACACGCTGATGATTTCTTTGTTCTCTTTAACTCTCAAGCCCTCAGGACATCATTGCCAACAGCTGAAATAAGGGATTTGTGCGGTGTGCAGCAGGGGCTTGAGCAGTGAAAGGACTTCTCCGCTGTGTTAAGGAATGAGTGGAGGAAGCGGTGTCTAATAATAATGATATGGCTAATAATAAACTGATGAACTAATGCTTCATCTGTACCACCTGCTGTATTCAGTCCTGAACGCCTCTTTGTTCAGAAGAGGAATGGTAGTGCAAATAGGAAGAAAAATGAGAGTGATCAGCAGCATGTGGTTCTTCTGTACTGTGAGAAAGGAAAGTGATGGGGTTTAATCCATGGAGAAAGAAGATGAATAAGTTAGAACTGATGTATTTTACAGAGCTAATACTTATAGGGAAGAGCTCATCTGCCACTCTCTGGTTTTGTGTTTTGTCTTTTAATCCTTGTTATGAAGTAATAAATACAGAGAAGTACGAAGAAAGCTAAAGGCAGTTTATTTCAGAGAGAAGTGTTCCAAGGCTGCATGACAACTATTTTCAGTTTGCGGACATCAATGGGGGAAATATTTCTTGGAGGCAGCTGTATATTTTTGTAACATATGCTTATATATATATATATGGAACATATATTTTTAGTTAAGGATCTAGTACTTTAAAGATCCAGTGCTTTAGTACTCTAAAGGAAAGAAAATGTCCTGGGCTGTGAACATTCAAGGTGAATACTGATGTTGAATTGGGAATGGAAAGGGATGTCATGCCAAGGGAATATCAACCTGTTCACAAGTGCTGCTATAAATAAAAGCCCTCACATACAGCAGTGTTTGCAGTGTGGGTTACCTCCTTCCAAACTGCACATATTTCAGATTTGATAGCATTTTTGGACCCTAGGTCAGGCTATATGGAAGTTGCCCTTGCCCAGTGTGTGGAGTTCCGGACCAACCTGAAATGATTTAGTAGGGGTAGGAGGCTTTGCTTGTGTATGGATGCAGATGGTGGAAACCCAGCAGTATTAATTCAATCTCAGGCTCAGTTTTTGAGCTCATTTGAACCCCAGGAATGAAACATGAGAGGGTCTCTTCATCCCAGCTCTTGGGCGGTAAAGATCTAGATCAGTTTTCCCAAAGAGATGCAAAGTGAAATCCCTCCAAAGCTGAAGAGTGCCTTGAGAAACTACCTGAGATTTGACACTCCTGTGTGTGCTGACACAGGCTGGGATACCGCTGCTGTACGTGTATGTGGCACCAGGCTCTAGGCAACTGTGAGGTGCTTGCTGATGGATAGGACTGCTGCTGCGAATGAGATGACAGTCTCCAGCTCAACTGATAGGGATGGGTTTCTGGAGCATTGAACATGTGCTGCTTATTCTTTTCCTTTTTCCTGAAGCCACTTGATGTGCATGTTAAGATGTTACTACCCAAGGCACCTGATAAGTCTGTTTTGCCCATAATGATGCTTACTGCCCCAGCCTTATGGTAAGTGGAGTCCTCCAGCTGGTTCTGTCCTCTTGCCTCACCTCCTTTCTCTGCAGCACTGTTGCTATTGGTGTTAACCACAAAGGTAGCAAGTAGGACAAGGAAGGTCTAGCTGAATGCTAAATTAGTGCTTAAGACAATGATCAAATGTGACACAGGGATCACATCTCCCCTTTGCTTGAGAATGCAGGGAAATGCTCCATCCTTCAATTACCACTGAAGAGCTGGGTCACAGAAAATATTCTAGGCACATCATGAAGAAATTCAATGCCAGCAACTGACTGTGGCTTTCCTGGATCCCAGACCTGGGCGTAAAGCAGAAGCTTGAGCCTTCATCAAGGCTGTCTGCTCCCCGCCTGCCAGTTAGCGTGCCTTGTTACATTACAAGGTGTTGGCATCAATATATGCTATAGACAAGTCAGGTCTTTCTGGGGTTCTTTGTGGGGAATGAGCCTCACTTCAGGGCTGTTATGCAAATTCATAACAACAACGGATCCAGAAATAGTAATCTTTAATCATGGGCAATTTCTCAAATGAATCAAGCATATTCCTTTCTTTCCAATGAATAATTCTCTTAGCGCTGATCATTAGTAATTATAAGACTTTCTGATGTCCCTACAATGTGGTTTTAAAAGGTATCAGTCTCTCCTTTTAATAAATCCCCTTTCTGTTCTTTCTGATTTGAAAACTTTAGAAAAAAAGAAGGGTCTAGTTGAAAGCGGTCAGTGCTGTTCAGTCTTCATCACATCAAGATGGTTTTCATCTTCAAATTTAACGCATGATTTTGATGTGGATGTGTGGATGTGTGGCTTAGACCCTTCCTTAGGCAGGCACTGACTTGATGAGCCTTAGTGGCCATGTCAGTGATCTGTGGATGACAGGGCATTTTGAAATCCATGCTGCTGTGCATTTGGGGGGAGTTTGAGGCACCCACAAGAACCAGACAGTAAAGAGTGACTTTATACCCATCACGGAGCGTCCTAGAAGCACCTTGGGAATCGACTTTCATCGCCCCCCTGGCCTTTGAACAGCTCTGAAGAATGACTCAAAACTGCAGAAAGTTGAGCAAAATCAGAAAGCCAGGGGAGGTATTATTGAACCACATTGTCCTGCCCTCGTATTTCTCTGCTAATTGGGCATAAAGCCACTGTGGGCCAGCTGAATAAGCCTAGAAGTAAATGCATGAGCATAGTCTGTCCTGGAGGCGCTGTGTGGAGTCTGTGAAGGGATGCCAGGAGGTATCTGCCTGGAGGTGTCTGCCCTGAAGTGCTTGGGCTGTTAGAAGGGACATAACTGAGCTGGGCTGGAGAGACACAGGCAGCCACACATGTGCAACATGTGCACATGTTTTTCACTAGTATTTATCTTTCTTTACCACCCTTCTACTCTTTTTGTTAATTAACACATGGAGGCTTAGAATTGCAGAAGGCAAATATCTACTGACAAATTCTTCCTATCCTGTCCTCTAACGTGCATTCTGTGCATGCTCTCTTACAGAGAAACTGTTCTGCAAACATTATAGAGAGCTGCAATGTATAAAAATTAAGTTTAGATTAGCATCCTCCCACCTGGAAATCCAGGTGCTTTACTTATCATGAGTTGAGCTCTCCAGAGCTTGGAGACAACCATAAAGCTTCTGTGAACATCATTATAATAGCTGTTCTATACATATAAATGCTTCTCCTTTGAAATCAACTACCTAATTTCCAGAGCAAGTGATATGTATTGCTGTGCATAGCTTTCTCCTTCCATGGTTATGAATTGTTTTATCCTTCTGCTGAAGAGCATGGACCAGGGTCCATAGTGATAGTTTTTTGTATTACGTATTTCTGCCTGGTTGACTTTTCCTTCTGCATTTAGTGGAAGGTGCAAGTGGTCAAGGGAGTAGAAATTCTGCATTAGAAAAAAAAAAAAGAGGAAACAATGTGTCTAAGATTTAAAAATAATAATCAGTGGTAGACGTTTGGAATTGTCCAGATAAGATGGTAGAGGGCTAACATCAAAATCTCTCAGTGTTCTTGTAATTATCACTGTTATCTTATCAACTCTCCAGCATATCATAGGGATACCATTTCCCAAGATGTGTAGTGCATGAATTATTTTTAAAGGCACCCTGAAAATCTAAGCTGTGTCTTCAGCTGGTGTGGGGTGGCATAACTACATAATCTCAGCAGATCTCCATGGATTTATTCCAGACGATGTTCTTTTTTTATTGTACAGTTACCATAAAATGCCCTACATGTGGTTTTGAAGTGGTGAGTATATAGAGTGCTAGATCCAAGGGAAATTTTAGGGAAAGCAGAAATAACATAAAACTGGCTTGCTGGAGGATGGCATCCTGCCAGGATGCTGAGGTTAAGATGGTGAATGCTTATAAAACAGTGCATCAAGCTCTGGTCATAGCTTTCACCCTAATCCACACAGCACGGTTCCTCCCAAGCAGCCTCCTGAGCCTTGGGGTCAATACCACTTTTGAGGAAAAAAAGATGCCAATGAAGGGGCTGGTTCATGGTGTCTCCCTCTTCTGGCTTATGTGTTTGGAGGCTAATTGTGGAAAGTTCCTAGCTTGGGGGAAAAAAGCTGAAAAAAGCAGATGGGGAAAGGATGATTGGATTTTGCTATTTGTCTGAGGAGGTGAATAGTTTGTGGAGTTTATTGTGAAATGGAGGCCTACCCAGTGGCCTTTGAAATCAATAGAAAGTCTCAAACTGGCTCCAGTGTCTCTTTGTTCTAAGCAAGGGGAAGAACATGGAAATAGGAAAGCAAAATTATAACAGGCTTCAGACCTGCTCTGCAGAGATGCAGTTACCTGTCTAGGTTCATGGAGTGAGAAAATAGTGATATTTGTGTTAAGGGAAATGATTTAAAAAAACCCAAACAAAACCAAACTCGAGTAATGCATCCAGGGGAATGGGATGGAAGTGTCTACAAAGGATGAGAATTAAAGGCTTGGTTCTGCCTGTTGCACTCCTGCCCAAACTTGAGTTTAGAAGCAATGCAAAATAGCGCAAGGATCAGAGGACTCAGTTCCAGTTCTGCAAGGAGATGGTGAGTGTCAGTCGAAAGATAAAGAAGGCTAAATAAAAAACAGCCAATAACTTCCTATTGTAGAGTCAAAGAACTGAAAAGATTTGTTAGAGAGTATACAGGAGAGAGCAAATTGGCAATAAATTGAAGACAGACAGTTTGTCTTGGTAGTCTTCTATCTACCTGTTTGTCTGTGCACATATCAGCCATCTCCTACATGGGACATCCTATAATTACAGTAGGAAACCAGAACAGTCCATGACGCATGCTGAGGGTGTTGCTTTGCATATGTATACCTGAACAATGCCTTTTTGCTATGGTGATGGGCACTACAGAAAGCATTATGAATTCCTTGACAATTTGTAATCCAGTGGGGAGAGACAGAGTGGTCTGAGAGAGGTCTTTTCTACATGAATAGTCTCTGGAAAACACCCCCACAGGGATCAGTTGATCTTCACTGAAGACCTTTGATTTGTGTGTTTAATTAATGTTCTTTTGGACAAATGTAATGAGCACTGAACACCTGACCTCTGCATCTAGGGTCTTTGGTGTCACATGGCTAGACATTGACTTAGGAACTTACATACTTGTGACTAAATACCCTGGATTTTAAGTTTAGCGAGGCCCTAAACAGTGAAAAGCAGTGTATCCGCTTTCAAACAGCTACATCCATTATGTAGGTGATATTAATGTCCTTGAACAGCTGATGAAGAAGGGTGAGACTCATGGGATCGCATAATCATGAACATTTGAAGGGACCTCTGGAGACTATCTAGTCCTTAACTCAATCAGGGTCATCTAGAGCCGGATTTCTGACGGCCACATCTAGCTAGGGGTTAAATATCTGTAAGGAGGAAGACTGCACAACCTCTTGAGCAACTTGTTCTGTTGTTGAATACTCTTACAGTGAGTAAGTTCTTTATGTTTAAATGTCATTTCATGTATGCCACTTTGTGCCTATTGTCCTGTCAGTCCAGATCACTGAGAATAGTCTGGCTCCATCTCTTTACATCCTCCTTATCAGCTATTTACACACATGGATAAGATCCCACTGAGCCTTCTCCAGGCTGAACAGTCCCGGATCTCTCAGCCTCTTCTTGTGTGACAGATACTCCCGTACCTTAATCATCTTGGTGGCTCTTCACTGCACTTGTACCAGTATGGTCATGTCTCTCTTGTATTGGGAAGATCAGCGCTGGATTCCTTGGCTACAAGCACTAGCCTTTGGAGACCATCCACATTGTCCATAAGAAAATTGCCAAGGGAGCCAGGATATGAACCTGTATGTCCAACTCCTAGCCTGGACAGTGGAGCCACATTTTCTAGCCAGGCTTAGAGACAGTTCCCTTCTCTGAGTTCTCTTCTACACTGTAAATGAAAACCTGGTTGGACTGATTATCAGAAGTGGAGAGGTTGATGTGTCACTGTCTTGTTGTTCAGTGCAATTTTGTGTGGAACGCTGCACCAATCTGCCTACTTATCTCAGACGAAGATTTATTTATGGTGTTCTCTGAAGTGATACTGTAATATCCTCTTCTAGCCCACACTCCTTCTGGTGCCTGCTCACTACAAGATTCCTTTCCCCCCCTCAATGTGTTAAATAAGTTTATAGGTTATTGAGGTTGAAGGGAGCAGGATATTGCTAGGATTTTTATCAACAAATTACTACTTTAAGCAAACTGGAAGTCTCTGATCAATCATGTAGAGCACAGTGTACTGGTCATGGCCTTGACGTCCTCTCTCCTCTGAAAGCCCCAGCAAGATTCAGTGAGTATCCAGAGGTTATCCAAGGTAAAGGTGCAAAACATGATGTGAACAGCTGCTCCTGTAGCTGGCTCCTTCACTCTTGGGGAGAGTTCAGAGGCAATAGATTTGTCTCAGTGAAACGTTTCTCTTGCTTGGTAAGTCGTGCTTCACTAATGTACTCATCTACCAGGAGGCTATTTTCTGTTTATGCCATTCCAATACAGAAAGAACAGCTCCCCACTCCTGCCCAGCCTCCTTGCTTTGCCCTGGAGGGGCTCAAGGAGTGAGTGGAGTGTTCCAGTTTCTGTTGAGTTGGAGTCAATTTTCTTCTCAGTATCTGCACTTCTCAGTAGCTGCAGCATTTTAGGTTTAGTGTGTCAATAAGGTTCATAACACATAGAATCATAGAATCTTAGAATGGGTTGTATTGGAAGGGACCTTCAAGATCATCCAGTTCCAACCCCTGTGCTATGGGCAAGGACAACTTCCACTGAATCAGGTTGCTCAAAGCCTCATCCAACCTGCCTTGAACACCTCCAGGGATGGGCCTTCCACAACTTCTCTTCACAACCTGTGCCAGTATCTCATCACCCTCACATTGAAAAATTTCTTCTGAAGATCTAATCTAAATCTGCTCTCTTTCAAATTAAAATCATTACGCCTCATCCTATCCCTGTACTTGCTGACAAAGAGCCCTTCCCCGGCTTTCCTCTAGGCACCTTTTAAGTACTGGAAAACTGCTATTAGATTTCTCTGAAGCATTCTCTTTCTAGGCTAAGTAAGCCAAATGCTTTCAGCCTTTCTTTGTAGAGGAGGTGCTCCAGCCCTCTGATTATCTTTGTGGCCCTCCTGTGGACTTGCTGATTTATGATTGACTAGGATACAGTTAATATTCTTCTCAGCAGCTGTTGTTTCTCTAGACTTTTATATGAGAATACTGAAAAATACTGCTGTTTATAGTTGTTGCTAGGAAAATTAAAGGCTTTGCTCAGTTTCTAATATTTTACAAGTAAGCAGGTGTGTTAAACTGGGCAGAGTGGAACCAGGACAGCTGATCCAAACCGGCCAAAGACAGTATTCCATGCTGTTCAGTATAAAGGATGAAGTTTTCTGGGGATGGTACTCTTCTCCTTCTGCCCTGCTCTTGGCAGTCCCTCGTTTGTGGTGCTCCAGCTCTCAATGTTGGCTTCCCGTGTGCTCGGTTTCTGTGCTCAGCAATCTTTGGACATTGTCTGTGATGTCTGTGCCCCCTGGAACTACCGTGCTTGCAGCGTTCACTATTTGTTCTGCTGGGAGTCTGCATTCCATGGCCACTGTTCAGGGATGGGCTAAGTATAGTTTTGTGTATTTTATTATTAGTATTAGTATTATCATTGTTATTTCTTATTGTTTCATCTGTTGTGCTTAGGGACGGTTTAGTGGTGAATTTGGCAGTGGTAGTTTAAGGGTAGGATGTGATGATCTTACAGGTCTTTTCCAACCTAAATGATTCTGTGATTCTATTCTATGATTAAAACTTCAATTCAACCCACAGGTTATTCTTTCTTTTTCTGATTCTTTCCTCTGGCTGGCAGGAGATGCTCCCTATTGTTTAGTTGCTGGCCAAGGGCTAAACTGGGACATGGAGGCATCTGATGCCTGCAGGGAAATTTAGGTGCTTTGATGTCTCCTTCAATGTAATGTGAGAAAAGTGATCTGCTGAAGGTGTCTATGGCAGGCAGATATGGCTGGTCACTAGTCTCTTCATGTCTGTTGCAGGAATGAAGGCAGTTAAGTCAGATTTAATTTTTGATATAAAATAAGAACGTGGTTGCAGGCAAATTCAGTATGTTGCCTGGCAGGGGATCTGCATTGCCCTCAGCACTGCTAAGTTCAGATTGCTGAGTGCAAATGGTAATGAGGTACCTTTGCTGCTTCAGAAGAAGTCCAGTGTCTCTCTTTCTATAGTGGGCTGGTGGATCCATCGTGATGAAGTTCTTTTCACCTTCTGAAATAATAAATTTGCCTTATTTTGTCTTGTTCTGTCCTTCAGTCCGTGTACAGAGGCTTTTCAGTTTAATACCCAAGAAGTTAACCCAGAGGGGCAGCAGTGAAATGGTTAAAATGAAAGGCAGGGAAGTTCAGAGTGATGGATATGAAAGAGAGGTGAAAGCGGGTTATCCAAGACAAGTTGTTTCAGTTTGCTGCAGAGGGATGAGTCACTGGAGATGGTGGCTAATGTAGATTACAAGAGATATGCGTCTATTTTTTCTGGGATTGTCAATGGAAAATATGGTTTAAATGTGAACTGATGTCAAATCATGCAATGGTGACAGTAAAATGTGTATGTTAAACTGAACAACCTCACAGCTGGCCACCCAGTGAAAGGATTGATGGGTTATTTGTTGCAGATTATACGACAGGGGAAGAAATCTGGCTCATCAGGGGCTGGGGAAATTAAATGTTGTTCGCCTGTCACGGTATGTGCTGAAATCAGTCTGTTATCTTCTGTTACCTCTTTTGATGAGCATGCAAAGCAGCCTGTTGCTCAGTGGATGAGGCCAGATTTTTAGAGTTGTAGCTGACTAATTATGAGGGCTGCAGAAACATTTCTGGTTATGAATAGCAGAACATAAAATGTATTCTGCATAGATCAAGAAAGATGACATCCCTGCCAGGTAAAATATTGATTATGAATTATGGAAGTGTTTTTACATAAAGAGAGCTTCTTTGAACCATCAGATAAAGGTGCTACTAGAAGCATGATACTGAGGCAGACGTTTCTTTTTTTTCCTGTTTTGTGCAAAATTTTGACTTCCATAGGTCTCAAGAGATCACCCATTTTACACCCTGTAGGACTTGACCCTGTTTTTGTGCCATGTAATTCTGTGCTATTATATGATTAATGTGTCTCTTCTCTGTGGACTTGTAACAACATTTATCAAAGTCCAAAAGCACGTGTTGGGAATGTGTTAACCAGGGAAAATTTAGTCCTGTGCTTAGCATCCAGTCAGTGGTGCTGCTCCCCAAACCATTTCTAAGTCTTTAAGCCTGGTTATGGTAAGACTTCTGCACACACAGCCAGTATCCTTGATGACTGATTTATTTGGCCCAGCTTGCCTTAAGGCAGGAAAAGGTCATACAATAGTCATTTCTTTGCGCATCTACCAACATCTGTCACTGTATGCCAGTCATAACTTATGTATCATATTTCAAAATATACTATGCTCTAACACTTGCTATACCCAAGGCCTAAAGGACCTTGGCTTATTCCCATGGGCTTTGGGGACCATTGCAATACAAATGATTAGTAATGATAGCATATGCCATGGCCCTCTGTGGATGTTAATAGCAACATCTGGCAGGTTTTGGCAAGAATGCTGAGCACTGAGAGCTAACTTATGGTCATCCTTGATATGTTATGTGGATCAGATAAGTGCTAACAAATGTCAAAGCAGGTAGAGCTGGAGAGATGGGATTGATGCTTTTCTAGGGGAGGCACAGCCTAGAAATCCAATTCTACCCCATGGTAACATACAGCGAAGTTTTTGGGGTAAATTATGTGCAAATTAATTGCTTTTTACTGGAGAGATATTTCTTCTACTATAAGGAACCTGGTGGCTAAGGATCTGATGATAAGGTTCATTGCATTTGGCTTACAAAAAGATTATTTATATATCAGCAGAGATTAAGGACCTGAGTCTGTTCCTGCTGAGACAGCTGCGAGGTTCACAAGCAGAGAGCGCTCAGCATTACAAAGCGATTTGGTAAATCTGAATGAGATCAGCAGTCGTCGTTGAGAGCAGCCTAAAAAACTTCACAGATGAAGCAATCTAAATGCAAGCTGAATAGATGGGACATATTGCTTTATGCAAGAGACATTCATATGTAGTCAGGACATGGGCAAAAAGCAAGGCTAACCAGCTTAGGAGACAATTAGGCTGTGGCTGAGCGGAAGGATAGTTTAGTGATTTAAGTGCTGGCAGAGCTGTCGGATTGGGGTTCTGCTTTTAACTCTGCCACAAACTTGCAGGCTCCTTCATTTGCTGGTGATGCTCTCCCCTGCACAGCCTTGTTTTGTGTTTTGGAGTTGCCAGAGTTCAGGGGTTGCCATATGGAGAGCAAAATGTTTTGCTTAAGACTTTGAGCTCATTGTAGAAACAGTCAGGTCTTGATTTGAGAGAGGAATGCTGGTGGCAAGGCTGGCTCCTGCAGTATCTATAGCTATATATGTGTATATATGTGTGTGTTTATACATATTGATATAGCTACGTATCTGCATGTAGATGTAAGGTTGTCATTCTTGCCTCTGCTTATCACAGGCTTGAAAGTGCTTTTTAGGAGGTAATAGGAACGCCAGCAATATAGCTGTACCTTCACCTTCTCAACCCTGAGCACTTTTGATGTCTTTTGCTAGCCACAGAGAGAAGATGAGGGAAGTTGTGCCAGGGTCTCTAGTAGGCTAAAGCAAAAGCTGAAAATGTCTGCTGTACAGGAAGAAGTGTTGTAAACTGAGGAGCTGGTGGCCTCTTGGGTAGAGGAATCTGCTCACTATGATTGTCTAATAGAATGGTGGCCCTTTTGAAACGCCCCTGGTATGTGGCAGACCTGTACTGGGAAAACAGATCAATCACCTGCTCAAAAGGCAATATTTGCCAGCAGGTCTTATGCCAAAGTGTCTGAGTCAGTGTTCTGAACGTGGAGAGCTTCTGGGTTTCCTGATGCTGTCCCGGTGGCTGGTAATGCCCAGCACCGCAGAAGGCAACAGTCTCCTTTGGAGGTAGCCAGTCTTCCTGCCACAGGTCAGCAACAACTTTCACATAACAACCTCAGGAAGCTTAGAGTCACTTGTGCTTGTCTTGTGCAAATTTAAAGCTCTCTATGATCACAGTTTGCTGTGGAAAGGGGGAGAAAAAGGGAGGGATGAGATGGAAAAGAAAGAGGCAGGCAGGAGAAGATAAATAGGGCAAATGCAGGACAGACTTGGAACCAGAGGTGACCAAACCTGCAAGCCAGAACATGCCAGGAGGAAGGAAAAATCATGATTAGCCATCAAAACCTCGCTGGCATCCTTTACCAGTTATTTTTCCCTGGAAAGACAATGAAAATAGGAGAACGACTTTATGTCATCCCAGGAGCCTCCAGTACAGCATCATCAGTTGTAGAATGGCACGGGTTGATCTTCTCTACTCTGAGTCAGACTTTGTCCTATTTTGGTTTGGAACATTTCTCTTGAATGGGCCAGAGAAGATCAGACTGCTATGAGCCAGGCCATGAAGGACTCAACAGGCTGTGAAGTCCATGTCCTGTGTGGCCAGGAGAAAAAATGAATGTGACATGGTTCTCCAGCTGAAACACAATATAATGTGAGGAGCGCTACTGTCCCTTATTTTTCAGTTAGGTGACGTGAGGAATGGTAAATGGAACCCCCTGGTGCAGCCCCAGTTGGGGAGGAGGATGGGGTGTGCATGTGCTCAGCCCTGCTCTGCATCAGTGGGACAGTTATTTCCTACTGGTCCCTCTTCCCACAGACATACTGGAAGAGATCTGTCGAATAAGCTGAATTAGCTGTTTGACTACAATAACCAGTGAAATAGTAATTTTGGCAAAGAACAGGTTTTCTGGGAATCAATTACCTATAATTCCACCTACAGCTGGGTGAGTTTCTGAAGACTGCAGTATAGTGTTTGTGTTGAGTGATGGATTTCTTGTGTTGGGCATTGCTCTCTCCTTGTTTTAATTATGGCTACTTTCAACAAATGTAGCAAGGAACACCCTTTAAGACCAAATCAGGCAGCTCTTCCCTAGGCATTTTTCAAATACAGTCAATGAGGCCGTTGATCTTGCCACCTTGTTACATCCAGAGATCATAAAATGAGACTCATGCTTAAGTGGATTATGTAGTTTTGCTCAGTGGCTTCATGTGGAGAGCAAAGACTGTGAGCCAAGATTTCTGGTTCCCTGCATTGACTCTTGGCAATAGCTGGGTTCTTCCACAGTGTGCGACATGGCCGTCTGTTTCATTATTTGGTAGAAAGCTGGGACTTCCTTTCAATGCACCTTGCTAGGTGCCTGTCCTGGATACCTCCCACAGAGCTGGATTTCTTCCCTATTTTTTTATTTTCCCGTTTTCTTTGTATTCTTCATTCTTTAATTCTGCAGAATGCAACTGGAAAGATGCTACATAGATGATCTTAGAGACTGCAGCTTTCGTAGCTGAGACCCCCTTAGAGACCCCCTTTTGTAGCTTCAGTAAGGGCAGATGATCTAGAGATCGTGTTATGCTGTTACCAAAAAACAGTGAGAAGGTAATGCAAAATACTAGTGGAGGGTTACAGCTGGAGAGCTTGTCCAATGGCTGAGTAAAAGGGCTTGTGCTACCTAGCTACAAAAATTTAATGGGTGTAAAAACCAAAGAAAGTGGGGAATGACTTGGATTAGTTCAGGGGTGTCAAACTCATTGTCACCAGGGGTCACATCAGCCTGCTCCTGCAGCGTAACAGGTGTCACACACTCCGCACATGTGAAAAGTGCTGGCAGGGACATAGGGACAAGGAGCTTGGTGCTGCTGCTGCGTAGAAACAAAGTGCCAGGCCAGATAAAACAAGGTGGAAGGTTGGATTCCACCTGTGGGCCTTGTGTTTGCCACCCATGGCTTAGTCAAAAAGCATAACACTTAGCACTTAGCGGTAATGGAAGGAAATTATGGAAAGTTTAAATCCAGGTTGAGTACATTACAAACTTGCAGTCAGACATTTTAGTTCGGAGAATAAACTCCCATGGAGATTTGTGGCTCTTAGCTGGCATTTCGTAGCTAGTTAAGTGTTCAGAAGTGTTAAGGGCAATTGGGCATATGGAGAAAGGAATGGTGTTTGAGCCAGTCTGTTGAACTATGAATGCATGTGGAGCTGTGTTGTGGGAACCCATGGGTATTTTGCCCATAAATAATATGAATAGAAGAGCTAGGAGAATCCAATGGGATGGCTTCCCAAGCAGCTATCCCAAGGGAAACTCTTATGGGAAACATCACAAATCAGCAGCATTTATTGAAACATTTTTGTCCAGTGCTTGCTGTTCAGAGATTGCAGAGACATTTTCACTTATTAATGGACAGGTAGCACTATTCCCAAATTAGAGAGCAAGTAAAGAGAAGATGTGGAAGGCCACTGTAGTCACTTAGCTGGTTAGCAGCTGACCTGAAAAAACAATTATTATTTCTTATCATTTAGGCTTTTCTCTGTAGTGTACCATCTCTGAAGCTCCTGGGTTTTTTTTGTTGTTTTTTTTTTTTTTCATTTTCCAATCTGTACTGGAACCTGCTGTGACAAAGTGCTGCTGGGAAAGTGGTAATCTCCAACTGAATCACAAGAAATATTGTACCTGTCATATTTGCAGCACAACTTTTGAGACCTTTTAAATTGCTTTTAAAAAATAGTTGAAGCTGTAGATGGTTCTCCAGACCCAACAGGAGAAATATCTGAGGTCCCTTCAGCAATCACACTGGCAATTTGATCTAGGAAACAGCAGCTTTTTGACTTCCTATTGTAGCTCTTGTTATGCCCCGTATGAAGGAACTGCTAAATTCAAAATTTACAGGAAGCCACAATGTGCATGTGTTCATTCATTTATTCTTCAACCATGTACTGAGCAGAAGGCTTCCAACAGCTGTTGCACCAGGATCTGTGGAGGGAGGGAATGGCAGCAAATCACGGATTACAAATAAATTCCTCATCTGATTGGAAGTGTAGCAGAATTTCCAGGTGAACAAGTCAGAGACAGAGAGATCTGTAATTGTTAAGGAGCTGGTCCCTATCTAACAAGGTGGTCTGGTGAAACTCAGTCTGGAGCTCCAAAGAAGTATCCAGAGACCCACAACCCTTTTAATTCTGCAAATCTTGGAGCACTTGTGAATTTGTCCTGAGACAGAGAAGTCCAGGGGTGACAAGAGATGTTACACTTTCTTTTCTTTCCTTGCTCATTTGATTTTCCTGTTTATTCTTAGCCTCATATACAAGATAGTCATTTTTCCAATCTCTTAAAAGTGCTGTGATCCTATCCTGCTCATTCTTTACTTTGTATTTGTTTAATATGTGCAAGCAGGAGCTGGTTGATAAAATATGATACTGAACTGAATGAGGCCATTACAGGAGAAAATGGGTTTATTTTTCTCCTTAATGACAGTTCTGGTAAGTAGGCAATGACTCCTGGAGGATTTTGCATTGAGATCATGGACTTACAGGCAGTCCTCCTAGCCCTCAAAGCCTCAGCCTTGGTCCTAATGTGTCGTGTTCATATTCTTTGACCTCTTGGTACCGATGATGTTATACAGTGAGACGCACTTGGGACTTGGAACAAAGCAGCTGGCATGGACTTCATGTTCAAAGATCCCATATTGGCTACCAGATACACAAATATCCATAAAAAGCTACTACCCAAGCATCATACCTCTAACCCTGAAGAGAACCATGGAGCCATGCCCTTCCTCTCAATCTGTATGTAGTGCTGCTTCATGATGACGAAGGAGATGGTGTCACTCTTACCTATGGCCCATGCTTGAGCACAGTGATCTCCTTATTAGTACCTGGAGAGACAGTACCTCCAAGTCCACAGACATAGAAAGGCACTCCTGTGATGTTGATGTGAAGACAGGCTTTGACATACATAGAGTTGGCAACCCAGATACCTGCTGTAGTGTGATGGTTGGTTGTCGCTGTCTTGGCTAACCAATCAGGGGTTTCACCAGCTACACAAGATTAGAATAAAGCTATGTAGTGGTAAGACTTACAGGACTGGCCATTGAAGAGGATAAGTGGTATGTCCCTAGATCTGTGTGTGACTGTATCTGATACCCTTTACTGCTTTACATAATTTAGAGACTGCAGGAGCAAATATCTTGGGCGTGCAAGCACCTCCTTCCTGTCTGAGATTTTTTTCTAGTTAGCGCCAATTGCCTGTGCTTCCTGATAAGCTAAGTAACTGCAATTGGGATCACCTTCATGGAAATTTCCATATGCCCCTTGCAGAGAAGCCAATAACCAGCTGTCAAACAATGAATCTCAACCCAAACACCCGACCAGGATAGCTGCTAAATGGGTATGAAGGGAGTGATGACTCCACATCCATATCCAATTCCTACCTCCGAATGATGACGGGGTTGCAAGTCTGCATGACTGCTTGTACAGTGGACTTGGGCTGCTGCAGAGTGCCTGTCCTAGCTATGCTAGTTGCTTCCAGGTGGAGATATAAAACTGCTGCTGCTGGACTGCCCATGAATTCAGCTCAATTAGGGATGGAGAGGACATTGTCTGCTTTTTGTTCCCATCCCTTTTCATTGCAGAGGTAGAATGAAATGCTGTGATCATCAGTCATTGTAGCTCTGCCTTGGTGGCCAGCAGTCTCTAGAGGTGGTCTTGCCTCCTCCAGCCCCAACAGCACTCCCATGATTGGTAGCAGCGTGAGCTTTGGTTTCATCAACCCTGTAGCAACACAATTTTTATTGCAGCTTTGTTCTTTCTTTTTGTGAAAAGTAGGCTAGAGTCTCCCATTTCCTTTATACTACTGAAGGAGTAGTAATATGGTGTATTTTTAGAATATTTAGACTAGAAGTTTACAGTTATCTAATCTGCAGATTGAGAGAAGTAGTATCTGTCATTCAGGAGTATAGAGAGTTGTTATTTTATTAAAAGTGTATTTTTTGTTAAAGGGGATCCTTAGCCAATAATCAAATAAGAGAAGCTGCAGATCATTAGGAAAACAATAAAGGATCAGACTAATGACTCTTAGGGCCTCATTTGCTCTCCAGTTAATTAAACAGACAACACAGATGCTGCTACTGTTAATAATATCATTCAATTACTGTGCTGCTAAGTATTATGGTCCCTAGGAAACCATTACCCAGTGCTGATTGAGAAGGAGAACTGTGAAGGGCTACTTAGGGGACAATAAAACATGTCTCTGTTGAAAAAGGGGGCTGAAAACAGTGATTACTGGAGACACTAGGTGCTCTAGTACAAGTAGGTGCAAGGTGGTTTGAGGTGATGGAGGAGCTGAAGGGCTAATCTCAAAAGCTACATTCCTACCCTAGGTGTGCTAATGAAGCTTGGAGCAGCTGATCAGGTGTCAAGGAGAGGCATTTTTGTGAAGAAGGGGCCGGGGAGGAAGGCTGTGTACTTGTAGAAGGGAGTGTGTACCTACAGGACCTGGGAGATCGATGGTGAATAAAAAGGAATTGGAAATGGAAATTAATGTATCTCAAGACCCCAGAGTACACTAAGCATCTCTCCAAGGGGACAGGGTATATCATAAAAGCCTCATTGAGCAGAGAAATGCAGGTAATAGATTCACTTGTCTGATATTTCCAGTTTCCTAGTTTGAAGGTGAGAGTGAAAACCAGGGCTGGCAGTAGAAGATCTCATCTCAACCCCTGGGAACTTTGTCAAACTTGGCTTTCTTGTCCCAAGCATAGGAGTGACAGCGAAGATGAAGCTTAAGGAGCGCAGCACAGCATGGTCCCAGGTGGCTCCTGTTCATGGTACAAATCTGCTTTCCCCAGCATCTTGGGAGTGTGATGCACAAGGGTATGAGAAGGGAGAGGACAGGTGTTGAAAGGAAACCTGAACCTTCCCCAGAGTCCTGATATCTCCTTGCACGATTTTCTCTGCCCCAATCTGTTGAGTATCCCTCATTTCCCCCACAAGAGCCAGAGAGTGCTCTATTTTTATTTTTTTTTTCTCATTTTCTCTATGGTTTCTTGTGTAAAAGGAGCTTTTGTAGTATTTATGTGTCCTGTGGTATCAGCTAGAGACCCTGACCAGGGATGTAGGGGGAATTGTATGCTATGATGCTTAAGCTGGGAGGCAACAAGAGTCTGGGGTTAGTGGTCTGTCTGCTTAGTACTTTCAGCTGTTCTCTGGTGTCCAGGAAATACCTTGGGTCTTGGTCATAATATCTTAAGTAATATGAAGGTACGTGATGTAAAACGCTTGGCAATAGCGCCACATGAAAAACCAACTCCTTCACTGTTTCGAGCACAATGCCAGCGAGTATACTTTTTTATCAGACTATCTCTTTGTGGGATCTCAGGGTAGGTGAGTGAATATGAAGGGTTTGGGATGCTAATACTGCATCTATAAGGATGTATCACAGTGTCAGGGGCTGCACTGCCACGTGGTGACAGTAAGGTACATTGTTACTGGTTTTGCTAGCTGCAGAGGGATCCTTTACTGGCCTTTCCTGGGACATTGCACCAAGGACAGGGTTTAAGTTTGCATATTAAGGGTTAAAAGGATGTATGTTTGTGTGTGGATTTGTCCGTGATACAAAATAATCTAACAGGATGAGGTTCAACAAGGCCAAGTGCAGAGTCCTCCATTTAGGTCACAACAACCCCATGCAGTGTTACAGGCTTGGGGAAGACTGGCTGGAGATCTGCCTGGAGGAGAAGGACCTGGGGGTGTTGGTTGCCAGCAGTGTGCCCAGGTGGCCAAGAGAGCCAATGGCATCTTGGCCTGTATCAGAAACAGTGTGGCCAGCAGGACCAGGGAGGTAATTGTGCCCCTGTACTCAGCACTGGTGAGGCCAAACCTCAAGTACTGTGTTCAGTTCTGGGCCCCTCAGTACAAGAAAGACATTGAGGTGCTGGAGTGTGTGCAAAGAAGGGCAGCGAGGCTGCTGAGGGGGCTGGAGAATAAGCTCTATGAGGAGAGACTGAGGGAATTGGTGTTGTTAAGCTTAGGGAAGAGGAGGCTGAAGGGAGACCTTATCACTGTTTGCAACTACCTGGAAAGGAGGTTGTGACGAGGTGGATGCTTCTCTCTTCTCACAAGTGACAAGTGACAGGATGAGAGGGAAGGGCTACAAGTTGCACCAGGACTGGGCATTAGGAAGAATTTCTTCACTGAGAGTGGTCAGGGATTGGAACAGATTGCCCAGGGAGGTGGTGGAGTCTCCATCCCTAGAGGTGTTTAAAAGACAGGTAGATGAGTTTCTTTGGGATATGTTTTAGTAGGGAGACAGGCACGATTGGACTTGATAATCTCAGAGGTCTCCTCCAACCTTATGATTCTATGATTCTATAACCCCAAACCAGTAAGAATGGAGCCATGTTGTTCAAGACCAGGTTGGATGGGGCCTTGAGTAGCTTCAAGTGGGCGGTGTCCCTGCCCATAGCAAGGGAGCTGGAACTGGATGATCTTCAAGGTCGTTTCCAACACAAACCATTCTATGATTCTATATTTACTTATGAAAGATGCTCTGAGGAAAGTGGTACAATTTCTTTAAAGACAATTTTTTAAAAAAAATGTATAATTATTCACCAAACTTGCCTTTATTCAATCAGTTTCTCCTTTGTCACTATCTTAATATACTATGACAAAATAATTTCAAATTATTTTAATCCCATAGACACCCATGACCCACTGAAGTAATGTCTGAGCACCTCAAATCCAGAATGCAGAGACTGTTCTGGCTCCTGGAGCTTGTAATGTGACCTGGCAATTAGCATCTCTTTTCTTTTCTGTCGTTAACAAGGTATAAACTTAGGAACATGCTGGGATCTGAGACCTAGGCAGGCACCAGCATCTTGTTAGCTCTTGAACTGGAAGGGGGCCATGAAAGACTGAGGACAACCCCAAACCAGTACTAGTAGTGTTGCCAGGGAGTGGACCTGCTACTTCATCCTCAGACTGGGACCATCCAGATGTTTTCAGCAGCTCCAGCTCACTGGGGCTATGTAGCACCTCTTTCTGGAGAGTGATAGGGTGTCTTGGTGGCCAACACACTACATGTTCCTTGGCCCAAGGTAGTGACCAAGGACAGTGCAATATAAGACTGAATCTCTCAGAACATGTTATAGCACTGTGGCAAACTCAGGCAGTGATTTAAACAGGAGGCTACAGCGAAGCAGTAGGAAGGGAAATTTGGATTCAGTTCTGTGCTTAAAAATCAGTAAATCAGGACTAATGTCAATCAGGGGAATTAAATGTAAGAACAACCCAGCCCATTGCAATCACCACTGCTGAGAATGGAGATTTATTGTGAGTGAAATCATTCTCCGGGGTGCTTTGGTGTAAGCAAAATGTCTCCTCATTTTTGTACAATTTGTCTCTGCTTGCACTGACCTGTTGAAAGGCAGCTCCAGATCTTCACATCAGCAGGATGGAAATTGGACTTGCAAGGCAGGGACCTAGCACTAGGCTTGCCCAGTCACTCAAGGTTCCTGAGAGTTGGAAGGGGTTGGGGTGGTGCTGATGACTGGGGCCAGGTCCAGGATCTCTCTGGGGAGAGGGAGATCTTTCCAGGACACTATTTTCATTGCATTTTAGCTCTTTCCCAGCCAGGGCTGGCAGCCTATGCCTCTGAAGATAATCACCTCCTGTAATTTCAGTGGTGCCTGGTGACTGTGCAAACATTCCCAATGCTCCCACTTTAATTTTTGATGGTATCAGCTACAGACCCCTCCTTTGTATGGTGGGTAATGTAACGGAGACAAACTTTTTAGCAGAACCTGTTGTGATAAGACAAGGGATAATGAATTTAAACTAAAGGAAGGTAGATTCAGACTGGATGGAAAGAAGATATTTTTTCCAATGAGGGTGGTGAAACACTGGAACAGGTTAGCCAGAGAGGGTGTAGATGCCCCATACCTCGAAACCTTCAAGGTCAAGTTGAACAGGGCTCTGACCAACCTGATCTAGTTGAAGATTTCCCTGCTTATTGCAGGAGGGTTAGACTAGATGACTTGTAAATGTTCTTTCCAACCCAAAGCGTTCTATGATTATGTGTTTATGACTTGCAAGCTGACTTATGTCATCACTGGCATCCTGCTGCTGTCCCAGAAATGGAAATATTAATGAAGATCAGCCCCATCCTGAGGAACACCACCTGGGCATGCAGGCATGGAACCTCTCCCCTGCAAGGCTTTGGCTTTGATGCCTCTGCCAGTGTCCCAGACACGATCCTGTGTCTGCAGCTTGCTGAGATTTGTGGATCTCTGCCCCTGCCTCAGCTGCTTCTTCCTCTGATGTTTTTTTGCTTACCATTTTATCGTACTAAAGGCTAGTCTTGCTCATAAATTGCCACAAACACCTCTTTACCCATGGCAATAGAAAACAGCCATCCGTTCTTTCTGGGCTGATGCTCTCCATGCCACACGATGTGTTGATGTTTCTTATTTAATCCTTCAGCATTCCTCATTTTCATGAGGAATTCCCTGTGGGGCATATTAATTAATCTAGCTAGAGTGCAAGAAGAAACACACCTGTGATTTTTTTTCTTTAATAAATTAATTAATTCTGATATAGGGATAGTTGGGTTTCTGTATTTGAGGGTGTGGGAAAATTGTTCAAGACTTCTTACCTGTTCTCAGTCCCAGTTAGTGGTCTCTGTCTGGACTTTGCCTGAGCATTTGAGTAACCTCCTTTCTGCTGAAAACCGAAGCAATGTATTCTTCTAATGTATGGCTCATCCTTATCCTTCCCTTGTTCCCTAGCTGCCTTCTTTCCTTACACACCCGGAGAACTCTCTTCTGTTTGCTTTAATGTTCATTAGCCAGTTCTCGTCTTACCTTTACGAACAGAAACTTAGCAGATGCGGATTTGCTGATTTATTCTTTTCCCACTCCTTTTAAATGACTCAGTCCATTTTTTCCTTGCAATAAGTATTCCTGTAATCTTGCAAAAGGTTGCAGGTTCTATTGCAATAAGCATTGTTGCAGTCCAGTGCTGATAGTCTTTGGACATTTGTTGTGGAGAAATTTCAAGCTTTTTTTTAATCATCCCTGTTTTCTTCATACCAAGTGATTCAATTACTAATCCTTCAATTTTTCACCTTTGTGTTTTGGAAATTAAGGACTTGGATGCCTCCTTTTGCTCATCCTTCTGAATTTCAGCAGTACGGGTAAACACCTGATCACTTCTACATAGTGTCCCCACTGTTGATCTAAACCAAGTATAAAATCGAATTACTTTTTGCTGGCTCTGGTGCTGTTTCAGAGGGGAAAAACCTTTTGGATATTACGTCCAGGAAGAATGGAGCTCAAGAATACCTAGTAATAGTAATTCTTCACTTGCTATCTAGAAAACTGCAAAATGACACATTTCCTATTGTTATTTATCTGTCTAGTAATTTCCTAGTGATCATATGTCAGGTCTGGATCCAATGACAGAGATCTGTAACAGCTTCCCAGAAAAATGAATTGTATTGAAATGGATCCTGTTATACACACAGTCTTGTTTTTTAAAACCTTATGAGCTACTGTGTTATTCACCCACATTGCAGTTTTGCCATTACAGGTTTTATTTCTTTCTCAGATCATATCCCCCAGTACTGTGTACCGATCATATCATGTTCCTGTTATCACAGAAATACTCTCTTTTGCATCTGGCACCTGGAGTTCTTGTTCTTCCAAGGATTTACGTTGCACATCTGCCATTTTCCATAGGCAAGTTTTCCTCATATTTTTATTTCCTTCTCACTTTTTCTTGTTCTCTCTTCTTCCACATTCTTCATATCCTCCTTTCACCTTTTCACTTCTTCTCTCTGCTCATTTAATCTCTTTTTCATACCCTTTTCCACCTCATCTTATTGTGGTCTTTTTTTCCCCCTTCCTCTTTTTCCTCTCTTACAATGAAACAACTCCCATGTCCTTATAAATCCATTTGCACTTGTCTCCCTGCTTTAGATTGGTCTGCAAAAGAGTTGCAGGGAATCACTCTTTGAAGGCATTTAAGATGTGCTTAGTCTATAAAATATGGAGCATGCTTGAATACAGTGAATCTATCTCTGCTAATGTCCTGGTACCTCAGTGAGAGTTAAACTGTCGAGGTCAGTGCAGTTCAGGCCTTGTGTGCGCACTGGATTACTCAAAGCCCTGCACATAATGACGCTTGTTATCTGTGCTGTCCATGTTTAATTTTTTTCCCTGTGTTCATAAATCCTGCTGATTTTTCTACTGAATTGGCCTCCCCAGGCTATCAGTGGAGAAGAAAGAGGATGGGTCCAGTGTGGGAAACGGGGGGGAGGGTCTAAGAGCTGAGGAATGGTGAAGAGTTGACACGAGAAGAGGCTGAAAGGTGTTGAAGGTGGAGAGGGGTAATGAGAAGGGAAAGTTAAGAAGGTTTAGGAGGAACCGTGGTGGTCAGGAAGGGGTAAGAAGGGCTGTTTGAGCTCCAGAACTGAGCTATACTGCATTTCTCCAAGCGATGGGAGGGGAGGGAAGGGGGAACAAAACAAAGAGGAGCTGGTGTATGAAAAGCATTGAAAGGGACTGAGAGTTATAAAACACACCGAGTAGGCTGAAGGTAGAAGAGGGGCATCCCTGATTCCCCATGCATGTCTCTCTTATAGTGGGAAGCCACTTTTCTTCCCTGCCCAGATTTCACTTGGTCTCTGGGGGTTGCCAGCACTGCCTTGATGTTGCCTACCTGCTGCACCCTGTGAACTCTGCTTGGCCAAGTTGTAAGTGCTCATTCCCTGGATTGGTATCAGAGTGCTGGCAATAGCAGGAAAGTAACAGGGTCAGCTGTTGGCAAGCTGCTATAGTTAAAACCCAAAACAACACACACCCTCAATGTACATAAGAAAAAGAAAATTATGAAATGATGGGCTAGGCAATTAAGCTAAAAGCATTTGAGAGTATAGTCCAGCTCTCCCTATCAATAATTCAGGAGTCCAAGATCAATCTAATTGATCGAACACCTTCCACAGTAGTCAGCCACTAATAAGACAAATGAAATGTCTTTTTTATTGTCAAATCTCCATCTCACACTTGCACAGGCAAAATCCTGCAGGGCTTTTCATTTGAGGAGCTTGCGTATTTTTTTCTCTTGATGGAGATAAATTAAGACCCAGCGTCTGTTTTTGTACAGCAGTAAATTAAGTCAGCCCGCTTCTTTGTCTGTGGGTGGGTGGAGAAATAGAGCTATGCTGAATAGGATTCACATGTAAAACTTGTGTGGGTCATCAAAAGTTGAACCCCTTTCTCAGAGGATGTGTTATCACTTTGTAATGATTTGACTGTCTAGAACACTTGCCTTGACAGACTCCAGAGGACTACAGATCTTAATCTAAAACCAGTGACTCTTGCCTCCATTCCTCTAAAGATGAACCACATCAGGATCCTTGTTTTCCTAGTAGTAGTATTGATGCTTACCTATTTAAAGGGGGCAGGACAAATGTTTAAATTCTACAATTTATGTGAGCAAACCACATCACAGGCTGTTGGAAAAAAAAAAAGAAGAAAGTTTAAACTGTACTGTGTTTTTTAGCTTTCTTCCAAAATCATGCCTAATGAAGTGATTTGCTGGACCTCTGTGATGACAAGGTAGGTCATGCTCAGCAAATTTGCTTCATTTTGTTTGGACCATATCCCTGAGTGGAGATGAGTTTGCCCCAGCAGGATGGAGCTTGTGGGCACCAGCTCTGGAGCATAGTCCATCACTAATCAAAAGCTGATTTGGAGAAGAGGTAAGGCTTGAGCTACTACTGATGTATATACAAGTGCCTATCTGCATGGGGAAAATCTGTGTGTGAGCCAGGCTTCTTTAAGCCTGAGTACTCACCAGTAACACTAACGCATCCTCTTACATGCACAGAGGTTCTGGGACTGGATTTTTAGCCAACATAAATCAAAGTAGCATCTCTGGGGCATTCTGCTGATTTATACAAGCCGAAGGTCCAGCCCTGGGGTGAAGGAACAGCTCTGATTATAATATGTGCATGTGTGGTTCATTTGAAAAGACTGCAGGCTGTGTGCAAGCTCCTTAGTCTGCACTGAGTTAACCTTTTCATTGATATGGCACAGGTTACCTTTTGAGCAAACCCAAAGTCTGGAGATCTGGTAGTGATTTTCCTCATTTGGTATTACTACAGCAGTTTCATTCTGCCCGTGTTACATCTGAAACACTGTATAATGTGTTCAAACACTTAATCTGACCGAGGAGTAGTTGGTTTGCTTTCTAATCTAATAAATTCATGATGTCTATCTCCTCTTAGCTTTGCTCTAGCTTGCCTGTGCAAATGCTGTTTAATTGTGTTCTTGTGAAAACGAAAGGCCAGCAGCTTTGCCAAGGACAGCTAATTTTATAATGCACCATGCCAGAATTAAGCCTGTCTGAAAGGATAAAGCTAATGGTTTATAGTTTGGAATGATGGCCATAGAACAACTGTAACATAGGGTGGTTATAGACTCTGAAATTCTTTTAGTTATTGTGCATTACCTAAGGAGGCAGGTGCTTGTCATAGTCAAGATGGGGGAGAATGAAAAAGTGGGCAGGTGGGAATGGAAGAGAGTGAGCAGGAGAGGAAAGAAATAGAACCAAAAATGGGGATAATAGCAAATGAATACAAGTAGGGGAAAGGCACAAGAATGGCATGGGAGTAGGGAGAAGAAAGGAATGGACACGGACAACAAGAAGGGGAAGGGTATGGAAAAAGAAGTAGAAAGAATCTGAGAAATAGAGCATTTAGTACAGAAGTCTATCTGAGATTCAGTATAGTCAAAGAAGAAATCTCTTTCATCTGAAGGATATTTTCAGCTTTTCTGCCTTTAGGCCATGCACCACCTATCTTGCTTGTTACTCAGTAGATGTACTGATGTTTACTAGAGTCTTTTCCTTGGGACAGGTTCTTTCAAGCTGAGAGCTGGTCCTCTGCAAAGGTAGATAAAACATTGCCAGATTCATAATTCAGATGCTGCTATACAGTCAGGAAGTCAGGAGGTCTTTAGGACTGAGAAGCAGCTTCAGCAAGTGTGATCACTTGAAGCTGGTGACAACAGGTCCATCCAACTGCTTACAGTTTTGCAAAGCAAATGAGATTCAGCAGCAAATGAGATAGAAAGTCTGCAAGTGGAGTTGTTGCATACAAGACTTGCAAGCAAATAAAAAATACCTATTGATCTGTATTAGTTTTACTTGGCAAGGTTTTGGTAGTCAGGAGCTGGAGGCATTGCTTCTGTGAGAAGTGACAGAGCCATCTCCAGATGGCTCCAAGACGGACCTGCTGCTGACAAAAGCTAAGCCCATCGGCGATACTGCTGGCACCTCTGTGATGATGTATTTATCAAGCAGCAGATGGGAGAGAAGAATGAGAAATTGTGAGAGAAATAGCCCTGAAGACACCAAGGTCAGAGAAGAAGGAAGGGAGGAAGTGTTCCAGGCGTTGGAGCAGTGACTCCCCTTTGATGAAGACTGTGGTGATGTAGGTTGTCCCCAGGCAGCTTGTGGAGGCCCAGGGTGGAGCAGATATCCACCTGTAGCCTGTGGAGTACCCCACATCAGAGCAGGCTCCTGACAGGGACTATGGCCCATGGAGAGGAGCCCATGCTGGAGCAGTCTGTTCCGGAAGGATTGTACCCTGTGGACAGGAATCATGCTGGAGGAGTTCTTGAAGAACTGTAATCTTTGAAAAGGACTTATTTGAACAGTTTATGAAGGCCTGTATCCCTTGGGAGGGAACCCATGCTGGAGCAGAGAAAGAGCATGAGGAGGAAGGAGCGGTGGAGATGAATTGTTATAATCTGACCACAACGCCCATTCCTCATCCCCTTGCATTCAATGACAAGGGAGGAGGTAGAAGAGCTGGGAATGAAGAAGCGAAGTTGAGCTTGGGAAGAAGGGAGGAGTTGAGTCTGGTTTGCCCATGATGGTACCTGGTCCTTCTCCAGAGCCACAAGTTTTTTCCATCCTATTTTCTCCCCTGTCCCAGGGATAAGTAATAAAGTTGCTTGGTGGGCACCTCATGGCCAACCAAGGTCAACCCAACACACGGTTATATATATGGTTTCCTCGAAATGCGCAGTTGAGGAAACTCGACTTCCACAAAACTGTTTTAAGGTCCTTATTGTGAGTCCTTGGGCATGTGTCTGTAACTCCAGTCCCAAAATAAAGAGTGTGAGATAATACCACACTGGAAATGCAGGGTATGCATGAGAGGAGTACTGCAATGGAGGGTTGTTATATCTCATAGACAGAAACTCTAGTGGACCATCAGCAGTGCTGCTCCTTATTTATATAAGCTTCAAAGCTTGCAAGTGAAGTTGCAGCTGAGACTTAAATCCCTGTGGGAATGGTTCTGGAGGATGTTAGCCAGGGTTCTATGCAAAACAGTTCTAAATAATCCTCCTAATGGGTTTTCTCCCTTGTTGAACAGATTAATAATTTTGCAAATTACATGAGGGTTTTTGGAGATGTCTTAGACTCTTGATCTGATCTGCATTCTTCATGATTAGGCCTTTTCCCTTTCTGATATCCATGTCTGGAAAGTGCAGATGGTAGTTCTTGGTGTCAGAGGAGAATTGTGAATAATCATGGACCATCTCATTCTGTATAATTTGTATAGCCCTTGCCACTGTGGGGTCTTGGACCATGGTGGAGGGTCTTAGATATAAAAGCTGTGCAGATGATGTTTATGACTGCTCAGAAATGTCACTTGAAGTATTTTGTCAGTCTGGATTTCTTGAGCTACCTTGTATGGAGGAGTTCAGGGATGAAATAAAATGTGCTGGTTGACAGGAAGCTCAACATGAGCCAGCAGTGTGCCCAGGTAGCCAAGAAGGCCAATGGCATTCCGTTCTGCATCAGGAATAGTGTGGCGAGCAGGACCAGAGAAGTTATTGTCCCCTGTACTCGGCACTGGTCAGGCCTCACCTTGAATAGTGTGTGTAGTTCTGGGCCCCTCAGTTTGGGAAAGATGTCAGGATGCTGGAGTGTGTCCAGAGGAGGGCAACAAAGATGGTGAAGGGGCTGGAGCACAAGCCCTATGAGGAGCGACTGAGGGAGTTGGGGATGTTCAGTCTGAAGAAGAGGAGGCTCAGGGGACACCTCATTGCTCTCTACAACTACCTAAAAGGAGGCTGTAGTCGGGCAGGGGTTGGTCTCTTCTCTCAGATGACCAGTGACAGAACTTGAGGGCATGGACTCAAGCTTCATCAGGGAAAGTTTAGGCTTGATGTTAGGAAAAAGTTCTTCACTGAAAGGGTGATTGGCCATTGGAATGCGCTGCCCAGGGAGGTGGTGGAGTCGCCGACCCTGGAGGTGTTTAAGGTGAGACTGGATGAGGCACTGAGTGCCATGGTTTAGATGATGGGTTGGTGTTAGTGTTGGGTTATAGGTTGGACTTGATGATCTCAGAGGTCCTTTCCAACCTTGTGATACTGTGATACTGTGATACTGTGATAATGTGAAAAACGTTTGATTATAAAATTTAAGCAATATAGTAGGACCCTGTTTTCCACCCAGCAAAAGAGAAATAGTGAGGGGTAGAGGTTTCAAGAAATTTTGGTTAATGGCTTTACATTTCTTTGCACTCAGTTTGACTATTCCTGTTGACTGACAGTAGAAAACTGAAGTGATGTATTGCTCTGGTTATGCCTAGTCAGGTGCATTAAATGGTGTCTCACTCTACTGCCTCGTGTAGTCGTGCTGCTTGGTGTGCTTATCAGGGCTGATGTGGAAAAGATAGATGTCTGTAAACAATAAAGAAATAAAAGGGGAGGTGAAAGATCTCAGACTAGTCTCAGCAAAAGGATTTGTTGGCAACTGGAAATGTGTTGACGAAATTAAAATGAGCCACTTTCAGAATAACTAATTGGAATACGCCTATCAGGCTTCAAGACTCAGTAGTGCACACGTACCCCCTCCTGCTTTTCATGGGTCATTTGTTGAAGAGATTCTTGCAGTATATGGAAAGTTTCTTTTTAGCATACATTTGTTTAATGCTAGCACGGAGCTTTGCTCAAACACTTGTCTCTAGTAAAACCATGAACTCATGTGCTGTGAGTTCATGAGCACCAAGAAAGGTTATTCTATTTTCATCAGATCAGTGCTGAGATCCAAAGACAGCTAGGTTCAAGATGCAGTACTTTATTTCAAGTTTTGTCTCAGTACTCTCTACAAGATGTCTAAAATGGTATGAAGTACTATTCAAAGTCTGTACTAATGAAGGATTAAATTTCTGTGTTTCTGGATCTAAATTTGAGTTATTGTAGAAGAAAATTGAATTCAAACTGGGTGCAAAATGCAATGAAGGTGAAACTGTCGAATGCAACAGACTAGCAGTGGATGATTTATTCATCCTAGGAGAAAAAAGAACAGGCTAGTGAGTTATGTCTGAACTTTTTTCATCTATAGTATTAGGGAAGACAAACTGGGAGGATGGCTGTTTGAGCTAAGGACTTTACTTTTATGAGACAAACAGACCATGAACAAGTTTGAATTGTAGATATGAAGATTTTCAACTGTAAGAACAGTGAGTTTAGGGACAGCTTTACAGCTTGATTAATGGAGACAGATGCCCTAACCGAAGTGGACCTCCATCTTTTTAGGAAGGAGATTTTCACTGCATGTGAACTCAGGTTCTGGGTTTAAAAATCTCTTAGACTCAAGTTCCTAAAACAGCTAACTTACATTGGATATTTCCTACTATCTGGAAGAGCATACTGTGAGAAACACCTCTGAGTTCATCTTGATGGGGAAAGGTATAGACAGGCTCTATGCTCCTGGTGTGTGCTTGCTTCTTTGAGATAAAAGTTGCTATCGGAAAGAAAAAGGATGAGGTGTCTTCACTTGAAAGTGCCAACCCAGTGAATTAGACCGGTGTAGCTCCAGCGGTGTAATTACCCTGATATTGCAATTCCAGCAAATCTTCCCCTAGACAACCCTGAACAATGTTGCAAAACTTTGACCTTCATATTTTAGGTTAGCTCTTCTATTTTCAAAGTGCAAGGATAAGTGTACCTCAAAGTTACTATGGGCTCAATGGAAAACTGAACAGGACAGTAGAGTTGGGCAATACATTTCCATTAATTTTCTTTGTTTCAACTTCCAAAAATGTTTTTTCAATCAGAATTGAGCTTCTTCCTTTATAGAAGCTTTGGTTGAGTTATTTCATTTTTTTAAAGACAATTGAGAGAATACACTTAAAATTTGTGAAGGAATCTCTTTTGCTTGTATTTTCAAACATAAACCTGGGAATAAGAGCAACAGAAATAAAAAAATCATTTATGGCTAAAATAAGCCAAATCCAGAGCATTTGAACAAAATGTTTTTCTTTTTTCTTTTTTTTTTTTTTTCAATGAAGTACCTGTACTCCTTTGATGAAATCTATAAATCAAATTGTATCACTGCTCTATATGTGATGTAATGGGGGAAATTATAATGGACTCCACTTGCTTTGGCTGTTAGATCACCGAAGCCAAGTTTCAGCTAATAAAGCTGCTGGAAAATTAGAGTGTCTGCAGGGAAAATAGCCTTGGCCAAAACTGCAGCCAGCCAGAGGCAGAAGATGTCTTTGGGAGTGCTTTATTTCAGAAGAGGGTGCAATAAATGCTGTAACTGATGTAAAGGTGTCTATGATTGCAAAGATATAGGAGCAGGAATACTGACTTATTCCTTATTGTGGTCATGAAGGGCCAGAGAATGAGAAGCAAAGAAAGGAAAGAGGAACTAGGGGTTCCTCCATGCGGTTTTCGCCTGCTGAGCCAGAGATGACCCCAGAAGAGTTGCTATTGTATCTGTATAATTTTGTCTGGATCAGACTCCGTGTCGCTTTATTGTTGTTGAAAGTTGTGTCTCCTAATTGATTTGGCGGTATGTTTTTCTAGCAGGGACCAAAGAGTACAGTGGGAATCACTTACCTTTCCTTTAGCTGCCCTTTTGGATGGGGGAAGCCCTGATTTCTCAAACAACAGAAAGGAAAATCATCTCAAAATACCATGTGTGTATTAGAATTCTCTAAAAGTTTGAAAAATATCTTTTATTTTTCTTCCTCATGGGAGCAACCTGCAGTAGATACAGCACGAAATAAAAACAGATACGTGAGCAAACTCATGGCAAGTCTATTACCTACACAGATAAAGGAGTTGAAGAGGCAAAATGCAATTGCTTCAGTGAGAGCACCACTGAACCACTTCCCTAAATGTGTTCCTGCATCTGTCACTGGATGTGCTGTGTTGTACCAGACCAACTCTGACAGCGTTTGATGTCATACGGATTTTCAAACAGACCTTTGTGGACTGCAGTGGGTAATGATGTCACAGGTTGAGAGGAAATGATAACTACATCAGGAATGATTTTTGCATGAAGTTTTGAGCCACTGTGCTATTTGCCAGCCTTTTATAATATTTGTTTAGGAGAGGTTTTGAGATTCAAATTCTCAGCCTCCAGCAGTGTCAGACTGAGAGCTGTCTCAGGAATTCAACAGGTCTGACAGCAGAATCCTTTTAACCCTGTGAAGGTTCAGACTTGATGTGGTCTTAGTTCAAAAAGAATTAAGCCTTTGAACAAAGAGAAATCAGAAATTTCTAATGACATTTTTCTGTCATCACAGCACTGTAAAGAAGAAACCCATTCATTTTGGCCTCTTGTGGAGACATGAGCCCCTGTGCTTCATACTGATCTATTTTTCCCTGATCCTCCTGTGCTGTTGGATGATCCTGCCAGCCCTGCAGGTGGTCAGGCCTGTATCTCCCCCACTCCTGGACAGGTCTCAGATCATTGCCAATAAACTGGGAGGAACCAGAAGGAGTTACAGAAAACTATTAAAATTTCACAAGAATACAATTTATAGAGAGGACTGAGGAAAATCAATGACAATTGCAGTCACATATGTGCAGTAGAAGGAGCCTTTGGGATGTAAAGAAATGACAATATAAGGAAAAGGTTGCTATAGAATGAGGACATAATATTATAGTGATGAACAGTCAGGCCTTCATACCAAAAGAGCATATTTTGCAGTCCAGGGAACTGATAACCCTGCTACCATGGTCCTGCATCTATAAGGACTGTGCATGGCGCTAGCAATGATCCTGAAAGTTTCTGCAGAGCAAGAGGGATCTCAGACAATAAAAGCAATCACGTAAGGAGCTGCCTCTGAAGATGTATTTAAAACCTCAGTCTAGGTTTATCTTGTAAAACACCTATTGTCTTACTTTCTCTCTGCCTGGAAGAGCTCTGTTTATAGCTAATGTTGACTAAGGGATGAAGCTGTGACTATCTCCAAGAAATGTAAAGAGTGAGTAATGATGGAGAGAATTGGGATGTGTTGAATTGAGGACTATGAAGGAACGCTGTGATAAAAGACAGCATAGAAAAATGCAGGCCGTGTATTAAAAGAACCTTCCTAATAGCTGGATCTGCTAGACAAGGGAATAATTTCCTAAGGGAGAGAGCAGAAACCCTGTTATTTCAATCATTTAAATAAAACTGGACAAAGCCCTGGAGAATATATCGTAGGAACAATCATATACCGGCCCCCGGGAATGGATAACATGACCTGATAAGTCTTTCCTAGTGGTTGCTATGATTCTCTTCATATTGAGAACTTGTTCTGGTCCTGATTTGTCTTGGGACTAGATGTGATGTGAGCCTCAGGTCAATCCTCTAACTGTTTTCAGAGAACAAGATGGAGAGGAGGAAGTAGATGAAAGTCATGCGGGGGCAGTCAGAAATAGAGAACATGGTAAAATGTTGACTCAGAAGCGCTGCAGGGCTTTGTGCACTCACGTATCTCTGTACCAAAGAGATATAAACCACTCTGGTCCAGATGCAAAGGTTTTATGTTGAGCTGGTGGTGTGCAGATTCCAGAAAACCTGATGATTTGGTGCTTACCATGAAGCTTCCAAAGACATATGAACCCAGAGTAACTTGCCTGTCCTTGGACTTTGGAGGTTTATAGTTCTTGCTGAACCCAAGAATCCAGGTTGTTGGCTGATCTGTCTTACTGTGTCCCTGTGATGCACACGTTCTCCTGGTGGTGTGCCTGGCTGCCAATTTGTACCATTGTTGATTTCTTCAGAAAGGTGGCCAGGCTCAGCTGCGGTCTGGGGAACCTTCAAATACTGCCCAGCTGGATATCCAGAACAGAGCTACTGGAAGAGCTGAGGAACAGTATACCAGAAATATGATCCAAATCCCTGCTGTTTCCAGTGCTTGGCTTCTGACAGAGATGAAGAGGAACTCTTCCCTCTTCCCGACCTCTTTTCTGAGGCAGAGGAAGTTGCAGAGATGAGTAGAGATAAAGTTGTCATGCCTGGACAAAATTAACTGGCAACTGTTTGCTTCCTTGGTTTCCTGGGGGTGGTGCACCAAGTGGCAGTGACGTCAGATACTCTGTCATCTTATTCAAAAGAAATTGCCAGCAATCTCAGACATCTCTTATCTAAGCAATTAAAAGTAGATGCTGTCTAAGTTCAGCGAGAGGGGGTCTGAGGTGATCATGTCTTGTGTATCATACAGATGAGTAGGAATATTGTCAGTGGTTTCATGTGGCTATTTCAAAATTTCTGCTCTACTCATTTACTGACCTTTTTTAGTAAAACCCCTTATAGTCTAAATTTTACACAGAAAAGAATGGAAAAGATTCACATTCAAATGAAAAAAAAACAAACCAAAAGAAATGCAAAACTCACAAATATTTTGTTTCTTTCAGCAGTATTTTTCAAGTTTTTTCTTCTGCTAGAAACGAAGAATTTCTTGAGCAGCAACAGTAGTTGAGTCTGGTTTCCTGTGAACTCAAAAATGTCCTACAGTTCTCTCAAACCCTGATCTGCATCCTCATCCTCTCAGGCAGTAGGTATTCCATCACAGGTTGTCTTATAAGATGACAGAGTCATCCTATTCCTGCAGTTCTTTCCCATGCCCCTACGTCTCACTCCACCTTGCAGAACGCCCAGCTCCTGTTTCTTCCCTGAGAAAGAGCTGATTGTGTTGTAGCTGAGTCTGCACTATGTGTGTTGATTTTTTGGCCCTTTTATGTGTACTTGCAGATTGACCAGATGACAAGATGGCATGCCCAGCAGAACAGACTACTACCAAGTTCACATTACAGCTGCTTCTAAGTATTGGAAATTGGTGAGCAGCTTCAAAGCTACTGGGGAGGAAAGGCAGATGGGCAGAAATATAGATATAGGTGCCTCATCCTTATCAAGAAATGAGAATAAACTCAGAACTAATCAGAAGGAGTTTCATATGGCTTGGTTTAAACTTGTAAGGTTAATCCCTTAAGTAGTAACCCAACGGATGTCTGAAAGGGCCAAATGTTGTTACCAAGTCTGTGCTTCTCCTTTAGGGAGAAACAGCATCTCTCAGAATTGGGGAGGTGTGTCCTACTGGGGTGTAAGTTCAGGAGAAATACACAATCTTTCCAGGGGTGGTAGAGGAGTCCCCAGGTCTCTCCAGCTGTGGGGAAGGTAGAAATTCCCAGGGAAGTGCTGGAGTCTCCTTCCCTGGAAATGTTCAAAAAGAGTGTAGATCTGAAGTGGTTTAGTAGGCATGGTGGTATCAAGCTGACAGTTGGACTTGATGATCTTGGAACTCTTCCAACATCAATGACTCTATTATTCTATGATTGCCTGGGCACACACCTCTGATGTCCATCCTGTGGAATGAGCAGCATTTCCACCTACTTTGCCCCAGTGAACTGAATAAATTTGTCCCCCCACTATCACAGGTAGGCATTGAACAGGATAGAGGAGAGGCTGACCCATGGTCATGCTGGTGGTGGAGTCCAAGCAGGGAAGGAGTAGTAAAGCCCAATCTAAGCAGTCTGAGAATCCCTGAAGCACAGTACTCCAATGTGTCCCATGGAGGTGACCTTAGTGAGAGCCTTACTTGGACTGGGACACATCATTTGCCTTGATCCTGTAAGAAGCCAAAGGACGTTTCCTCAAGAGGGGCGACTTCTTGCAGAGAATGCCTGCCTATACTGCATGTGATCCCCAGATGAATAAAGTAGTGAGAATAAAGTGAGGGAATCATGCTGCATCCCTGCTGCCTGAATAGGAGTTCTTCTGCAGTTCTTCATAGAATTACAGAATCACATAATGGTTTAGGTTGGAAAAGAACTTTATGATCATCACGTTCAACCCTTAACCCAACACTGTCAAGTCCACTGCTAAACCATGTTCCTAAGCACCACATTTACATGTATTTTAAATATCTCTGTGGATGGTGACTCAATGACTTCCCTGGGAGCATGTACCAGTGCTTGACAAACCTTTGGGTGAAGTAATTTTTTCTAATATCTAGACTAAACCTCCCCGGTACAACTTGAGGCCATTTCCTCTTGTCCTATCACTTGTTAGCTGGTAAAAGAGAGCAATGTTCACCTTGCTACAGCACTTTCAGGGACTTGTAGAGAGCAACAATGTCTCTCCTCAGACTCCTTTTCTCCAGAATGAACAACCCCAGTTCCCTCAGCTGCTCCTCATAACACTCATGCTCTAAATCTTGATATATCTTGATACAATGCAAAGCGATGAGTGTAATTTCCAATGTGGCATGGCCTTACCTGTGTAGTCAGGACATGAAAGCAATCATAACAGACCAGCTATGAGCCAGAGTGAGAGGCTGCACTGTCCTTGTCAAGAATTTTGGATTTAAGGTTGCAACTCGAGGCTGACACATCCTTCTTTCTCTCACATGATGTCCATGTCTTCACAACATGGGATAATATCAGCCTATATTGCTATGTGTTCCTGTTGGGAGCCATGTGCCACATCTTGAGACTTCTTTTGAGCATGGAAAGGGAGGGTGTCTTAGAGGATGGAAGGGAAAGCTGTGGCGAGTAATAGAGATTGTACAGGTCATGTACTGTAGTGAGGTCAACTGACAAGGGAATGAAAGAAAAAGAGCATCCTGAAGATGTTTAGGGGGAAATGCAGCAGGATTTGGGGAGAGTCCAGATGTGAAGGAGAGAGAAGAAAGCACAAGTAGTGGTGTTCATGTGCCAGGAGGACTGTGTAATTAAATAGCAACTTTCATCCAGGTACAGCAGCATCCATAATGTGCTGTTGATCTCCTTAAAGGAGAATGTGTTTTTGCTGTTAAGTGAGTTACTACCTGTTAGTTAGATGAACTATCTCCCTGATCCCTACTGAAATTTCTTTGATCTGCTCTGTGAAGTTCATGTTGTTTCTTCTCCCTGCTGAAACCTTGAGCAGCAAATCCAGTGGAGAGCCAGCTTGTTCTTAGAGGTGGTTTCTCTGACGTAGATAAACCTTTGAAGTGAAGTGTGTGGCATCAGGAAGATGTTTTAATCTGAATTATGCTTGCCCATCTGAGTAACAGGTGCCATTATCCTCTTTTCATTACCTCATGGCCAGGGCTGCTGCCAGCATGAGTAAGAAAGGTTTGAGTCATGGGGATGGAGTAGTTCATTTCTTTCCAGAGGCTGTTGTCAGTGATAGCCAGGCCCAAATGTCCATCGCAGGGATGAATGATGTGTAGATGAATGAGGGGAGAAGCTTACTCCTAAGAGCAATAAAACATCTCTCATGAATAACACAGAGTGTTGCTTTGAGATTCAAGACATCTAAAACCTGTTGTAGATTGAATGTGAATGTGAATGTGAATGAGGCTTAGCTGCTCTGCAGCTACACAGTGACCTGGACGTGAACTATAAATAACTTACCACTGCCACATTTCATTTTTATTTTTTAACACTGACCATGTATTTGGCCTGGTACCAATTCACATCTAGAGACAAACGTCTTACAGTCTGTGACATAGCCCGGTGTAGAAAAACACCCTTTGCTGTGCACCATCCAGGCTCCATCTATGCTACTAACTAGATAGGGCAGGATCCATGTTTTGTAATACAGGTAGGCCAGCAGAGATAGCATGGAGGATGCTGGTAAAAGCTAAACACACATACTGCCCCACAGTGGTGCTTAGCTGCAGTGGTCCATGGCCAGTGTTAACCTCCATGGGTTGATCAAGCATGAACATTGCCTGGGATGGTGCTGGTTGGCCCAGGATAAAGCCATATCAGGAACTGTGCTAATGATTTAACAGTGTGGACAATCATGTGTTGGTGTGAGAATCCATCCCTTGTCCCAGTTTATTTTGCTAGAATTGGTATCGCCCTGCAGTCTTGGAGATGGTCAATAGGTAGATGCCACACACTGAAAGTACTCAGGATTTTTTCTCATAAAGTTTTATTTTTGTTATGGGTTTACTTATTCTGGGCAGTCTGCATTGTTGCAATAACATGAAGTTGTTTATTGAGACCCTTTTTGCCCCAGAAGCAAAGTGTGATTCAAGAGAATCCGTGTTGGAGACAAGACAGACTTATCGGCCTGCCTATGGTCTGCAGCTGAGCAGAGCGCAAAAATCACTGATGTAGATCTATGCAAGCTGGTCTGTCACCATGTGGCTATACAGTGCTGGAGATACTGGCTTAGGGCCTGAATGCAGACGTGGCAATTTGTTGACAAAGCGTCTATAAAGTCATGAGTTACATAAAGAAGAGGAGGAGAGAATGATTGTTTCTAGTCCCTTCCATAGAGGAGGTGGGGACATCAGATGATAGCAATGGGAGAGAAGTTCATAATAAAGAAGTGATGGTGATTTTTTTAAAAAACACATGGCTGATCTGTGGACCTCCTTGCCACATGGTGTTGCAGGTGCTCAAAGTTTAAAACATTCAAGGGACAATGCCCAAGCTCATGGAAGAGAAATGCATTGTGTGTTACCAAAACCACTGAAACCGTATCTGGTTTAGCAATCCCCGAGCTCCAAATGATGAAGCCGGGTGTATGAATACTTGGAGGAAATCTGACATATAACTGTATCATTCTTGTACTCTCTCCAACCATCTGCTTGTGTTCACTGTTGGATTCAGGGTAGCTGTGCACTGCATTCCACTGCATGCTATGGTTGTGGCCTGGTACCCCAGTGCAATGTCCCTTTGGAAGCAAGAGGATGCTACTAGTGGTATACTCCTGAATGGACGTCACACAGTCTGTAATAAGTAGTTTCTCTCTGTGTCTCATCTGAAAGACACCATGGAAAAATGAGTTTTGTAAGAGGTTGAGTATGATTTCTACAGACTTTAATAGCTACTATGCTCTGGCAAAAAAAGAAACTAGTATTCCCTTTTTTTCTAGAATTGCATACAGGTGCACATGTTTTTTTTTTAAATTTTTCACTGGAGGACAGACAAAGCTGGGTAAAATCATAGGCAGGGAAGACCAAAAAGAAGTATTCATTTGGTGTCAGCCCTCACTGTCAGACCCAAATGGTCAGTCCTTATGGTTTTGGCTATGGAACAGGTTGCCCAGAGAAGTCATGAGTGCCCCATCCCTGAAGGTGTTCAAGACTGGGCTAGATGGGGCTATGAGCAACCTGATCTAGTGGAAGGTGGCCATGACAAGGGAGTTGGAACTGGGTGATCTTTAATGTCCCTTCCAAATAAAACCATTCTTTGATTTATGATCCTTTGCCTCTGTTGCCTACACTTTCCTAAAATTCTGCTTGATGTCTGTAGCCCAGCCCTTTCATAACTGGGGGGAGATGGCTTTCTGCAGTACAGAATTGGAATAACACTCTGAAACATGACATTTCTTCATGCCAAACTATTCTTCTTGGTGCCAGTCCTGTAGAGCTCTGCCTTGAAAGCCTAAGCAGCTCAGAGGGATTATAAGAGAGGGAGAGTACTAATGACATCACTTCCAACCAAGGTGAAATTTATTCAGACTGTCCTTGATCATTCAGATTGTATCTCATTAAACATCAGACAAACCTGCCCACTGTCGTGATGTTGCTGTGTTGTGGGACTTCAGCAAGCTGTTTAGTACACTAGAGTAGTGCAGCTGGTATTTACCTATGAGTGGTCCAGTATAAAGTTTTGTATATACCTTTATTATTGTTAACTCAACCCCTTGGCTTTTTAGGGAATGCATTTACTATATCTAATTTTAAGGTCTTCTGTTTCATCTTCTTCATCATAGAAGACTAAGAAATGCCAATGTCATGTTTAACTTTTCCATTTCTCTTTAAGCCACATGTTTATTATGGTTCACATGGAGCCTTCACATCATGCTTGGGTAAAAGGCAGTGGCATTCATGTAGAGGAAGTTAGGCTCAATTTTGTTAGCCAAAATCTGCTACCAAAGCAGCTGCTTCTGTTTCTGTGTTTACCTGACAAAAGCAAAACCCAGCTACTTGGAAATGGACCCTGTGCACTATGGAGGGTTATTTCCCAGAATTAATGATCTATGCCCCTTTTCCTCTGGCAATTACTGACCTTCTCATTTTTCCCAGAGACAGTCCCTGATGTAGCGAAGACAGTGGTTTGTTTTAAATTGGAGATTTACTCAATTTCAGATAATATGCTTTTCATGTATTGCTGCCTGCGTGCCTACATAGATTCTGTAATGATGGAGAGATAACTCTTTCTTTGGTGTATTTTGAAATCCCTTATTTCACTGTGCTGAAGGGAACAACTAAGGTGCCTATTCCTTAAAGCCATGTTGCACTGGAGAATATACAACTCTGATCCCTATATATGAATCTGCTTGTAAAGTCTTATTTCAGCTTCATGAATAAACTCTTTTCTTTACCCTAGTTTCATGGTGAAAATACTGTAAAAACATTTATCTGATATTGTGGAAAGTGAGTATGACATGGGGCAGAATAGAAATCATAATTTTTGGATATTCTGTCTACATATGTGAATTGGTGAAAAATGATAGCCTGCTGCTGTTTCTGCTTTCCTATCTGTAAAACAGGGATATGGTCATATTCCTGTCTTATGGGAGAGCTAAGAGTCCTAAGTTAATTACAAAGTCTGTGACGGATCTTAGAAATTCAATTGTGAGATAGTGTGTAATCATATAATATTAATGGTTTATAATCTCCCTGAACTGTCTCTGTGGATATCTCTAGTAAGAGGGATACAGTGATATCAAAAGCAGTCTTTTTTCACCCCAACCATTTTCTCTAGAGCCCAAAGTGAAAGCTGTTGCCACCAACTGCCATCTCTGCAACCATCTGGAAAATCACATTTTCTGAAGCTTTCCTTCTCTTTATCAGCTGTAACTAAAGCTATAAAATGGGAAGATGTCCCTGGTTTAATTAACACCCCTGTAGTTCAAAAGTTGATCTTAGTAATGAGAGGCAATTATAGCCTTTATTGAGGGACAATCAGGTGGAACGAACACAGCATCAATCTATTGAAGACACTTCCCTTTCCAGGTAATTTGGAAACTGCTTTTTATGATGAACAGGCTACCCAGCCCAATACAAAGGGTGAATCTCTTCATTTTGTAAGCTGAAAAGAACTTCCTATTTTGATTTATGTGCTTCTTTTGTAAACTGGCTTTTACATACCGTCTGTCTGCTAACAACTAGCGAGTTACGAAAGTGTTTATTTGCTTCGCATACAGGACATAGACAAGGAGATAAGAAGATTGTGTGACTGCAGAGTTCCTGTAGCTTTGGATCTGGATGTAGCATCAGAGTCTATGCGATTCATGTGGCTGGTGTGAAAGAGGGAGCTATGGTCATGATGTGCTTTTCTGACTGTCCTGTCTTTTCATTCCCTCTCCCAGGTTATGGACATGCTGCTCCAGGGACGGACGCGGGGAAGGCATTTTGCATGTTCTATGCGGTCCTGGGGATCCCACTGACACTCGTCATGTTCCAGAGCCTGGGCGAGCGCATGAACACCTTCGTCAAGTACCTCTTGAAACGCATCAAAAAGTGCTGTGGGATGAGGAGCACTGAAGTCTCTATGGAAAACATGGTCACTGTGGGTTTCTTCTCCTGCATGGGAACACTCTGCATTGGAGCAGCAGCCTTTTCCCAGTACGAGGAATGGAGCTTTTTCCATGCTTACTATTACTGCTTTATAACATTGACTACGATAGGATTTGGAGACTATGTGGCCCTGCAGACCAAAGGGGCCCTTCAAAAGAAGCCTCTCTATGTGGCTTTTAGCTTTATGTACATTCTAGTGGGGTTGACAGTCATTGGGGCATTTCTAAATCTGGTTGTTCTCAGGTTCTTAACCATGAACAGCGAGGACGAAAGACGGGATGCTGAGGAACGGGCGTCCCTGGCAGGGAACCGCAACAGCATGATTATCCACATCCAAGAGGACTCCCAGCATGGTCGGCCACGGTATAAGGCCGAAGTAACAGACCTTCAGTCAGTTTGTTCCTGCATGTGTTACAGGTCCCATGAGTACACCAGCCGGGTGGTGTCCCACCAAAATTCGTTCAGCTCGAAGCTGAACCCCCAGTACTTTCACTCCATCTCTTACAAGATAGAGGAGATCTCGCCAAGCACATTAAAAAACAGCCTTTTCCCATCTCCTGTCAGCTCCATCTCACCTGGGTTGCACAGCTTTACAGATAACCACAGGCTGATGAAAAGGCGAAAGTCCATTTAAAGGGATTTGCCTTCTTTTGCTTTCCTTGTTTTCCCCAGTTCTTCTCCGTTGGTTTGGTTTTTTTTGTTCCTTGAGTGAGACGGAGCGAGGCCAAAGGGAATAGAGAAAGCCAGTCCTCCTCTGAGACTCAGCTCTTGAGCATGAAGCATGGATTATTACTGTTCCAGCAAAGTATGCCTTATATTACCCCCTCGGTGGATGTCAGAGGATTCGAGGTGATGTGAAGTGGGTACCAAATCCAAAGTTGCACACACAGCTGGGAGCCTTCATGTGCCACTGGCACTCCTGACCCAATAAACTATTTTCCTCACGAGCAAGTTGCAGCGTGCGTGTGTGCTTGTGCGTATGTTGGGTGTGTGTACGTGTGTATGTGCGGGCAATTCCACAATTAGTGCCATGTGACAAAAATTAAAGCATCAGGTATTTTTTTTTCCCTTGAAGCAATTGTGTTCCAGCCTGCTTTTAACTTTTAAATTGCTTCCAAGAAGGAACTGGGAGGGTGGGTGGGGAGCCAATTTTTTTTCCTTTTTGCCAAGACAAGCATGCGCCATAAGCAGTCAATATACGAGGTGTGTCATGATAAATTTTTTAATGCTAGATTTTAGATTGTATTAACATTAAAAAAGGCAGGAAAAGATGGATCATTTTAGCTTGCCAGTTCAAAATTAAAAAAAAATAATAAAATACAGCATGCACTTTGTAAAACTGGTATGCATAATAAAAACAGAAGAAAAACTAGCAATGGAATTAATAATCAAAAGCAAATAATCCTATTGAATTAATTATATTTACTTTTATCATTTTTAATTGTTCCAACGATTTGCAAATGGAAATTTTATGATAAATTGGGAGAATTGTTGGAGCTAAAGAGTGTATTTTGTTATTTTTATTTTATTTATAAATTATTATTATTATTATTTTGTGCAGAAATTACCTGCATGAATAGAAATTTTATATTTCTTTGAATACTTGGATTAGGATGGGTATAAATAGGTGGATGTATATTTTTTCTTATATAATAGTGACAGGGCATTCCTTCATTTGAATAAAAGAATAAACATGATTGTCTCTAAATGCTTTTGATTTGTAAATAATGGAAAGCCTTTGTTGGTCTCAGGAAGAATTCAAGGGACAGTATCTTATGTTTGGCTCACTGGGAACTTGTGAGATTAGATGTTATATTGCATTTTTTACCAGGCAGAAAGGTAAAATATGTTTGCAAAATCAGTTTTATTCCAGTGTCTGGAGGGTAACATTGGGAGTGATTGCCTGGGTAAGTTGTAGTAGAGGATGTTGAGACCGTGTTGTAGAGTTGTTCCTTGGAGACTGTCCATCTCTCAATTGTTCATCTGGACCAAATAGACTTTAGAGAACTGAATTAGCGGCCTAATCCAGCTCCCTTTTAAGATAATAGGAATTTGCAATGATTACATGGGATTTAGTGCATTTGGGAGATTTCTCTTTGATTTGAGAGGGGTAAGACTGGGAATTTTATAAACCTGAACCTTTGTCTCTGATTTAATCCTATCTTTTAAGTCGCCTTCTGTGCTAACTTGCCATACAAAACCAATTTTTTGCTGTTGTCTTCACTGAAACCAAAAAAAGCAATAACCCTTATTTTTTTCTCAAACTAGATAGTGTGTTTTTGTACAAGCCGCAGCTCTGAGCTCTGTGTGCTGATGGATGTTGATATCCTTTCAAAGAGGCATCTATAAAAAGCATTAGTAGTGAGAAATCAGGAATGTCATTTCTCCTCTGTTCCCTTCTCCCTGGCTTTGAATTATTAGATATATCAAATATGTTCATGTACTCCTAATTTCCATATCTGTGTTTCAGCAAGTAAATGAAAAGCAAGTATCTATGACTTTGACTCCCCTATGCAGCTTGCTTTGGGATTATAAATTGCTGTGGCAGAAAACCCCAAGATTAATGAAGAAATAACTTAAGATTCTTAATGAGGATGGATGAGGATGAGTTTCTTCTGCCTAACATGTAGGGATAATGTCCTTCAGCACAGTAGGAGAGCATGCTGTGTTCATGCTGTGTTGCTGGTACCCTGTCCTTAGACGAATACTGATGGCAGAAGTATTGAAGGAAGCATATATAGAAAAGCAGTTTCAGGATGTGTTAAACCACCTCAGTGACTGCCACCTAGAAGCTCGTTTCTGTGAGGGTGTGGCCTGTAGGGTTCACAGTGCTGTCAAAATCATCTTTCATAGTCTTTGCTGGTGGTATCCCAGCAGTGCAAATAAATGTAGGTGTCTTTTCCTGCTAAGGAAATAAAAAATATGCCTGGAATATACATGTCTGTATCAACTCTATATGAAGTCCAGAAGTTCAAAGCTGTTACATATTCTAGTAGATTTGTTACTAAATTTTCCCTCTGGAACCATAAATGAAGAGTAAATTTTAATACATGGAACATATAACCAGGAGAACAACTTAGTCTGGCATCTCATGAGTTATCTGCCACTGAGAGTATTTGCATTAAAACTTTATAAAAGCTCTGCTTTAGCTTACTTGAAGTTTATGGATGTGGTTGAAGAAGTCAATGTATGTTGATACGAAGGAGGCAGATTAGATGTCCCCAGTGATACTTTTAAGTCTAAAAACTGTAAGAAGTGTGTATGTGGGAAATTGTTTTGCTAAAATGTATCTGCATTCCTCTAAGAATTTAAAAATATTTTTCTTTTATTTTTCACCTGAAGAACCCGCTATTCTGTCCGATCTATATTTTTGTTACACATGAGAATTTAAAGTGGCAAGATATTTCCTTTGCAAGCCTGCCTGCATTCAGATGTTTGCATGAACACTTGTAGGACTTCGCTTTGTGAGCAGACACGAATACAAGAACTCTCATCTGTACACCAGGCAAAATATGCCTCTCTCTTTCAGCATTTTTGTGATTCTTGACTGATACGTGAATGCTGTCTTGGGCTGTCTGGAACTGAAACAGATAGTATAATGAAAGGGAAGCTTTTGTCCAGGATTAATCCCAGCTTTTCAGTTATACATGAGAAATCAGCCAGTGAAAGGTGAGATGATTTTTGTCTGCTCTGTCTCTGACTTCTTATTGCTCTACATAAATACTGGTTTTCTTTCCATGACACTGCTTTTCACAGAGTATTTTCTCTGCTGCATTCTTAATTTTATTCCACTTAAGACATTGTTTCTTTCAGTTCAACATGTCTTGCTTGCTACTCGCTCTTTTGAAGTTCAGCTAGAAGCAGGTAGTCATGATGCTGTTTATGACAAGGCATTCTGATATCCAAAATACCTAACCTATTTTTCCGTAGCACACAAATGTCTGCTACCACTTTGTCATGTACTCTCATTCCCCAGAGTCTCATTTCCCTGACCCTTCCCTATTATTAAGCATTAGAAATAATAATAATAAATCAGATTAGTCTATTTATGTCACACTAATGTGCTCTTCATCAAAACAACACAAATTTAGCTCCCTGCTGTCGACTCTGATTACATAACAACCTTATTATCCTATCATATTTCATATTATCATCAAAGGGAAAAATCAGTTTGATCAGTGAAGCACCAAAATAACTTTGACTGAGCATGCTGTGATATGGGAACCAAAGAGAAAACTTAGTAGAACAATGCAGGCACAACTCTCTGCTTGGTCTTCATTACTGCATGGGAATGATCCTGACTGATCTATCTAGGGCTACTTTGCTAGAACTTTGTACACATAAAAGCTTTACAGGGATGACTGTAACGAGACAGCTCTAGAAGAAATGTTTGGATACTTCAAGGGGTCCAAAATGTTTTTTTGGTTGTTAACAAATGGAGAAGATAAACAGTGACTTTCAGCAAGAGACTTTGTTTGGACTCATCTATAACAACTCACAAGGACAAAACCAGCAAGATTATAAAAAAAAAAAAAAAAAGAAATAAAGGAAAGAAGAAGGTCACCAAGTTGTCTCATTTGTTTCCTACTGCTTCAATTGAAGAAATATCAGGGCACTAATCAAGATTATTGCGAATCAAATCTAAGCAAAGTAATTTCTTATTTTCTCTGGCAGACTTGAAAACATTTTTGGTGTGGAAAAAAGCAGTATTTGTGGTTAAAAGCTTGAAAAAGATCAGTCAGTGGACCAAGATGGAAAATTAAAATGTTCCAAAATGATTTGGTGTGTGCAAGAGCAGTGGGCTGGGTCTTGGGTGGAAGTAGCTTTCAGTTGAAGTTTATGTCCTCATTTAGCTTTATGTAATATTTCTGTTAATATTAGGATCTAATTAAGGCAGTCATTTAAAATTTTTATGAGGAAGCGAGACCTGAGAGGTGTGTTGGAGTGTGTCCACTACTCTAATATTATGGACTTTTTAATGCATATTTCAACCAGGTACTAATATTGACTGGAATATTGCACAAATCACTCTATCACTACTTCCATCAACTAGAGGTGCATAACACTCACAGAACTGAAAAAAGAAATATTGCCTTTCTGACCAGTCTGCCTGTCATCTAACTTTAATATCAACTTCTATTTTGGGAACTTCAGCAAGATAAAGCATATGAAAAGGATTAGGCATCATAATGATGCACCAATATCAAAACAAATAGAGTAATGACATTGGATGTGGAGAAATTGATTATAGATGGAAGCTCTGGGACTCTAGTTAATCTGGACTTAGAGGATGAATTAAAACCATGAAAAGGCATGCTAAATAAGTGTGCGTTGCTAAAAAGCAGTGCACAATTATTTAAGATGTAGATAGCGAACATGGCAAAGGAACTTTCACCCCCCAAAATAGTCAGAGGGCAAAAAGAAAGATGGAAAGAAAAAAATTGTTTTCAACACCAGGAGGAGTGTTATTTTCAGTTGAAACAAGTGTGAGATGATACTGAAGACACTTGTGCTTTGATCTGGGTGGAATCAGCCTGGGAGTCTGTCTGTCCTGTGCTCAGTCAAGGTCTGTGCCGTAGTGTTTCAGTGGTAACTGCTGATGAAGAGTCTCATGGAGTTCCTGATTCTCCAGTCACATTTTTTGCTGTTGTCTTCACTGAAACCAAGATTGTATTCAGCCAGCCCATCCTTAGCAGTCCTGGTCCCTGTGCCATGTCATGTTATTGATAATGTTTCCTTTACTAGTGCTCCTAAGTGCAAGGGCTCAGTAGGATGTAAACAAACTCTTTATTTCTCTAGACGCTGAAGTGGCAGGAGCTTCCTCTGAAGCCAATGGACTCTTTAGTAAAGCTAAAATTATTCACACTGGCCCTAAATCTTTCATATAATTGGAAATTGTTCAGCGATTGTTATTGTTATTTTTTCTCTTTTTTCCAAAGAAGCTTCTCCAAAGTCCCTGGCTGATTCTCAGCCAAAAAATATTGTCCTTTGCAAAAATTTCCAAATCATGTGCATGTACACATCAATATTCCTTTTTGGGGAAAGTCCAACATAAATCTTTGAGTTAAGGAGCTTTCAGCATTTGTGTCCTCTTTACACTGGGAGCTCCACAAAGTTTCTCCTTGGATGCTGGAGAATGCAGCCATTTTTGGATTTGCTCATAACCTAGGTGGATGTTGAGCTGATGAGCTGGCTTTTGCTGGACTGTTCTCTGAAGCTGGTGGTTTTATATGGCTATGAATTTGAAAGCTAAAGAGAAATCAAAATGCTGTGAGGCTAATTTTTAATCATGCATATTTCCAACATGGAAGCCTAACTGATATGGGTGCAACACAATGAGCCCTAATTGATGCTTGTTTACCGAAACTGGAATTTGAGCCTTTTTCTGTTTACTGTTAGGTGCTACGTTTATGTTCAACTAGTGCTTGCCATGAGCAAACCATACTAAACCTAATGGAGAACAGAAAGACCTAAAAACAAGAGTCGACCTTTGCAATTTATGCTTTATGGAATCGAGTAATCCAAAATTGCGTGCTAATTTTAAGCTGGAAATACTATCCCTGGAGCCTTCAGCCTTCAGTTGTCTCTCCTGTGAATATTATAATTAATAAATATCCCAGCACCTTCCCTCACCTTGCTTTCTGACCATGTAAATTGGGGGTGAGAACAAGGGAAAAAGGATGACTTAATGCTGCAGTTTTATTGGTAATTAATATTCGCAGTTCCAAGTTGTGTTGTCTTTTAGTTCACTTTGAGAAATGCAGAGCAAACAACAGCATGATAACATTTATCATAGCTGGCTAATTCACAAGTGGAGCTAGCAAATATAATAATTGAAACTATGCTCTGTAATGTATCTTCCTCATGCATAAGTTCTGGTACCACTAGCCTGGCTTTGATTCATTGTCTTTCTGGTCTGTGGAACAGCTTGCAGTAATTGCTGTATCCAGAGCAATATACTTGAGGCTAGAAGAGAGATCCATTTCACAGACAGCAGCCCTCTGGCTTTCTCCATATGCCCTCCCTCTTTTCCTACCCAGACATTAACTCATTATCTTGCCATTCCATAGGCATATGTTCAGAGCCAAGATCACCACATTCTGTACTTTCCCCCCCCCGTCTACTAATGAAAAGCATCATGCTACAGAACTGCACCCTGGGGAGGGAAATGTTCCACTCTAATTACTACTGACAAAAGAAATCTACAAATTGATTAAAAAGAATGTGCGGGGAATCAAATAGGAAATGCAAAGTGTATAAAACTGCATAAGGGAGATCCATTTCTTCTTTGGCTGGGATGTGATGCATTAGCCTATGAGGAGAATTTGAGAGAGTGTTTGTTTGGCAGAAGGCCATCAGAAAAATTGTTTTCTAGAACATCTTCCCTCTACTATTCCTTGGAAGAAATCAGTTACACTCTCCCTCCTATTGCCTGCAGCAAATCCATACTGTGATTCAGAAAGACCTGGATTGTTGTGTCCTTGCCCATCTTTGATACCATCTCCCCAGACCAGTGCTGTAGAAACGTGTGAGTATTGCTAAGCTTGTCCAGCTGGGTTCTGGAGATAGTAAAGGAACCTCTTTGTATTGTCTGTGTTCCGACAGTTTCTACATGTCAAAACATAATAAAAATTGACCTTTAGAGAAATGACATTAATTCATTATTGCTGTCTCTCCCTACAGCATGGGTACACAGCTCCTTAGTCATAATTATTATTAAGAGGCTAATTAACCCAATAGCAGTATTTAATTAGATTAGCTGAAGTAGAGTGTGTAAATGATTTTGGCCGCCAAGAGTCTGAAATCACAAGTCTACAAAATGATTTCCAAAAGGCCTGTTTTGTAATATCACTGCTGACATGGAGGTCATGCTACAGATGTCCTATTAACAAACATCATCTTAGTATGTTGTCTGGAGCTTGTCATGGAAATATCCGGGGAAAGAATTTTAGATTGGGTCAAATATATGCAGGGAGGCTCTTAATTCATACTGAACTAAACAGGTTTTTAGATGTCTTGGCCTGATTTTTTTCTTATCTGTAGAGGAAAGAAGCAATGTTGTGTCTTAGACAGATGGGATGATCCAGATGGATGAGCAGGAGGCTGTATTTCAGGATGGAGCATGATTCTGGTATCCATTTGGTGCAATGGCCAAAGTGTCTCAGCTGTGCTATCTAGGATAGATCATGCTTCTAGGAAGAAGGGGTGCTGGATACATGTCCAAACATGTCTGGACCACCTGGGGAATGGGGAAAATACACTTGAGTTTCTGTGTCGCAAGTGGGATTGATAAGGAAGTGCTGTGGCATATCCTGCTCCCAAACTCTGTCTGAGCAAGGTTGAAAAAGCAGAGTAAAGGACTGGGGTTCTTCCTGGCTTCTGGGTGATGGTGATGGAAGACAGGGCTAATTTCTAACTTGCACACTGGGCAAGAGCGCAAGGCAGCATTCTTCTTAAGGACCAAGACAAGGAACTTCGACGACCGAGCTTTCAGATAGTTCTATATCCATTTCTTCTGGTATTTCCTTTGAAGAACTTAGTACATTTCTCTAATCTCTCTCATTTGAAGCTCTTCTTCTGAGACCGTCTTCTGATTGTTAATGTGAATGAATCAGCGTTTTTTGTTCAGCATGCAGCAGTGGGTACATCTCATATCCTATTTTTGCCTCTTGTCCAAATGGATCTGTGAGGCAGCTCATAGCTATTCATTGTGGTTGTAGCCACTAGCACCTGACCAAATTCTTCTTGTTGCTCTGGGCAGCTATTGTTTTTCCAAAAGACAGGCCAACTGCAACATAGGAGTGAAAGCATGTATGGAAGATCTTTTTAGCAATGTATGGCTAGTTATTTTTTTTTCTTTTTCATCTTCAGCATCTAAGCCTTAGTTGCTCTATGATGACATCTTTTCCCATGTGACTGCTCTTGACTTTGTAGAATTCCTTACTATCACATAGATTTTTCAGAAAACATGGAGGACATATTGTTCCTTTTTGGCTTATCTTTTCAATTTCCAACAGGGAGAGGTACTGCAGTCACAGGCAGCAGCAGAAAATTTCTCTGCATCACTGATGTTGAGCCCTTTTTGTTCCCCTGGGAAGATCAGTACATCAGAGTGTGATCACCACTGACCAACAAAACTGTTATACTTGACACAATTTACTGATCTCCTATTTGACTGCTCAGCTGCATTTACGTTGTGGCAGATAATGTCTGTAGAAGTTGTTAGTATAGGATTATTATTCAGATATTGGAGAACAAGTATACTACCTGCATAACAAGAGAGAGATTCCAGTGTCCAGGTTACAGCAAGTTTAAGACTCTGTTAATCTAGTGGTTGGCTTTACTATGTAATTTTCTGGGAACCACTCTGAGCACTCCTCTTTTGGATTTTAGCATTAACGAATTTGGTTAATTCACACAAAGTTAGTTTGAGTGCAAATACTGTTGGATTGAGACCTATATGAATAAAGGACTAGTATGTCCACCAGAAGAAGTCTTGTCTACTACAAACCTTTTTAACAACTAGTTAATAAGCAGAAATTATAAGAGACTAACCCATTCCTTAGAATGCAAACCCAAAATTGTATTTTTTTTTACAGAATGTAAATTTCTTGTAATATGCTGTACGACCACTAATCCATCCATTCTTCTTTTTTGCAAGGTCAGGAGTGAATTATAAGAGAAAAAAATGTTTTGTTTTTCCTCTTCCCTTGACTTGTTCAGATTTGTCTGGCTGTTTGTTGCAATTGAGGAGTACTGACTAAATCTTCTCATCCTAGTGATATGACAGCAAAGAAAATTATTTGGAGCTGGATAGGTCAATGAAGAATGGGAGGGGGACTTAAAAGTTGTTTCCAGTAGGCCAAAAGAATGTGGATACTGTCTCTTCAAGGTGCAATTTCTTACTTCAACAAACTGTTCATCTATGAGAAACAGGGATAAAAGTGTTCAATTTGGGACCTAAAGAGTTTATATGGAAATTCTTGGATTTCTTCCAAACACACATACATGTTGAAATTAAATTATGATTCCTACTTTGGAGACTGAGCCTTCCTGCTCAGACAGGAGCGTGCTTGTATGCGTGTGTTTGTGAGTGTGTGTTGATGCTGTGTCTCTTTTGGATCTCTTGACACTTTTTGGTGCATTTTTGTACTTCTTTGAATGTGCATATGCGGATTCATTGATGGTGTATTGACGGCATTCTAAAGGCCCTCAACAGCCTGAGACAGAGCAAAACTCTCTAAATTTTTACCCTGATTGATACATTTTCTGTGCAGCACAAAAAGCACTAGGAGCATGGTCATCTAGAAAGAGGAGCTACTTGGCTGCAGAAACTGCACTGAGAATTTACCTCCTCGGTATTGCATTCTTTGCTCATTTCAGACCTCTAACTTAAACATACTTGTTGAGCTGGTCCTAGTAAAAGAGAAGAGCAGGTCATAAGCATCAAGATCTGATTTGTTAAACTAGTGATAAATTGATCACAAAGAACCAAATTAAAGACTCTCTTGTGTTTTCATTTATTTTTCTGGCCTTCTCCATAGTGGGAGAGGATGCCTTCACACATGGCCTTAGAATGCCGTACTGGATTTCGAATGCAACAACAGTCAAATGAATATAAGATGTATTGCAGCTTACATAAAGAATGAAAACTGTATCACACAAATGTTTACAAGTCCAAGTAGACAGCGAACCCCTGTACAATATGTAATTTATGCAAGGGATTGCATCTTTCTTTTGTAATGAATGCACTAAGCAACCCTGTATATATTTTACAATGTCTTTACAGAGAAAAAAAAAAAAGAATCATTTACTGTAGTGTTGTAAAATAATGCACTTTTCTAATTTTTTCATTAAAAATCCTATGGCACGTTTTCAAATGTATATTGTTTCTTTTATACTGAATGTGGAAACGATAACTTCCTGTAAAATTGCACTACAGAAGTAAAATCCACTGATTGAACTTATTTTGTTAAAAAAAAGTCCCTTGACAACCAACAGATGTTTATGATTATACCATATGTATGTGTGTGCATATATGTGTATATTGTGTATATATAAAGTATATATATGTATATGCACACACAGACATATATCTAGTGATGTGTATATATATATATATATAAAATGATATAGGTCCAGATTTATATATGATTGTATTACTATAATATCTATAGATTGATAGATATATAGATATGTGTATATATTCATACATACACACAGGAATCACAATGTACAAACCCAGAAAGGTTTACTCATTAAATCTAAGGGGGTTGGGGGAGAAAGATGTCATATACAGAAGATATTTTGCATTGCAATAAAAGCTTTTTTGACAAAAGTATGTGCAGAGTGAAGTATGAACCTTCATCAAATAACCAATCATGCTGTGCCCAAAAGACTAGAGTGCAGAATAAACAGAAGAAAGGTGCTTAAGTGAGGCATAAGAGCAGAGTCAGTGCATGGTGGACTAGAGTTAGCTGCTGAGACTCCCTCCACCTTACTTTGTGGAGCTGAAAGACAAGATCTTAGGATACCAAAGTCAACAGTATAACTTCCCCCGACTTGAGGAGATTGACATTTCACTCACAAAATTATTAATCTAGCGCTTCCTAGTATAAGAGGGGAAGTGGGTCTCGATGCCAATTTTAGCTGGAACCTCTTGCTGCAAGCGCAAGCATGATTTTTCATTTGAGATGGAGCAATGGAGAACTTTTATAGTTGTTTCTGTCCAGGTAGGTCACAAGTGAAGTCAGGTACAGGACAGTTTGTCCTTACAATGTATATTTCCTACACATTGCTTCTCATGGAAGAGTTCTGAAAGTTTCCAGAGCTAATATTTCGTATTTGATAAACATCTTACCAATAAGAAGAATCCCTTTTTCATTCTTTCCCTGATGAGACTATGGTCGGAAGCTGATCCCAACTGCACAGTGACAGAGAATGCGGGGTTTTATCTTTCTTTCCTGCAACCATTAACAGTGAGAATAGATAACCAAAGAATAAAAATCTGTTTGCAGTGAATATGCGATGACACATAGTGATAAAATAGACCAACTACCTTGTTCATTCTTACAGGAAAAAACTATTGCCATAATGCAGAAAGTACTTGGTAGAAGTCACTGTTCTGTATTATACAGAGGGTGATAATATCTTCTCATCATAGTAGCCTTCATTTGTTCTTGCTGTGTATGAGGCTCACATACAAATGAGTGAAGAGCCAACATATCCTGTCCCTGGCCTATATCTAAACAACAAAACCAAAACTTGTAAAAACTTTTCTGATCACAAAGACAGGAGTTCTTGAAGCACAAAAAGGAAAAAAAAAAAAAAAGATTTAACAACAGAAATAAATATACTCGAATAATCTCACATGAGTTTTCTGCGCTGCATCGGATATCATCTTTGTTAGTAACTGAGGTCAACAACTTCTTTCTTTTTGGAGTGGTATTTGCCTGCATATTTTATAATCTCAATTTATCCTACACGCACAGACAAGCCAAAGTGTTGTTGAACTCTTGCCACTCCATTTGCAAGCAAAAAAACCTTTTAGAGAAATTAATTAAGAAATCAGTAATATAGACAAGGAGACCACGCTTTAAAGGGCTCCAGGTAGTGCAGCAGTATATGCAGGTTAATTTGTAGATGATCTTGTGCGCTGAACTATTCTTAACAACACCAGGAATATTGGACTTCAAGGAATGGGGGAAAATACAGGAAAAAACCCTCCAATCTTTCATCTCACCAAAGGCGATGTCTTCAGCTTGCCTGTTGTGAAAACTGTGATGTTTCAGAGGGGGCAAAGGAGGGAGTTGTACTGGAAGTGTACAAAATAATGATTAGTACAGAAAAGGTAAATGAGTTCTTCCCTGTTGTGCTTTCTAACTCTCCCAGGACAAAGCAATATCCAATTAAACAGAAACCATAACATTTAGAATGGAGGGAAGGAAATACTTTCATTTCTGTTGCTAAAAAAAAGGAAGGTTTTTTAGGAAAAAAAACCCTCATATTTCTAGGATTTTCAGAGCCAGATAAAAACCTGTTACTTGATTAAAAAGCAGAAAACAAAAGCTCTGGAAATCCTGCAATCAGTGTATCAGTCCAAGTTCAGCTACTGAATGAGGTAAAAATACTAGCTGATGCTTATGTTCAGATGATCCTTGGCTCCAGATAGTACTGCTGGGAAATTTTGACTGTTAAAGGAAAAGAAGAAAATATTCCTATAGATGAAGTCAATGTCCTGTGCCACTTAAATAGTCTATTAATGGACACTCTTGGCTTTAATACTTGGTATAGATTCAGATGAGCTGCCTTGTCCTAGCACTATGGCTATTTGTTCCAGGTCTGCCTGGAGTGGGAGTGTGTCACTTGGTTTCTAAGAGGATGGACATGCTAGAGGTAGAAACTACTGACCTATGCTACATCATAATATATGAACCCTCCCTAGAGGTTAATCTTTCCCTTATACCTTCTATTCAGGGTTGATGAGAAGAAAAAAAGGCTTTTGATAGTCACTTTCCTTCTACGTACCTTGTACACTAATTGTCTCGTGTCACAACAGATGCCAGATTCACACTGGAAGTTCAAGTCACACGAATGAACTTAGTATTTACCCACAGCTGTGACATTAGATCTAGGTTTGAATAAAAAGAAAACATGATAAGTCTTGACTACAGGGATTTCAGACCTGACCCTTGACTTATTTCCACTTTGCACTTATATGATGCTAAAGCGGACATGTGAAAAATGAGACAGTAGAACACTGGTGTCATTAGGGAAGAAAGGGCATCTCCTCAGTGTGTCATACCACAGTCAGCTTCATCTGCTCTCCTTCTCTAGACAAAAGCCTGCAGATGACTTTTGAAGCAAGGAAGAACAGTTGACACCATCTTCTGGTGTCCTGTGCTGCACAGTGCATCACGAGTAACAGCTTTTATCATGCATTTTACTGTCATAGCATCTGATGAGTATTACCAGCTGCGTTTTGAATTGTAAGATGTTGACATATCTGTGGAGATTTAGGACAGAGTTTTGCTGCAATGTACACAGAAATGAGAGGAAAAGAGGCCAGTTCATGAGTGACCTTGATCTGAAATTGTGGGTTATGACTCTTGATGGTGCTAACATTTAGTGGTATTGATGTGCTTTCCTGTATTTCTACTTCATAAAATGTATGAAATTCCATGTAAGGAAAAGGGACTGCTAAGACATGCAATCATGCTGCTCTTATAAGAGTTCTTTGGCAATGTTGTCCCTGTCTCTGTCTTTGAAGATGAGAGTTGACATATTTTTCACAAGCAAACAAGGAACAGAGATGGAGCAAGAAGGCAACCTCTCTCCATTCTAGACTCATATTCACATTGTGAAACACTATGCAGTACGAGTGATCCCAATTTGTATTTCTGTGTTAATCTGTCTTTCTCCCATACACTGGACCTGACTCTCATGGTATGGACTCTGCATTTCAGAATAAGCCTGAAATCAGCTCACTGAATTTATGTAACTATAAACTAGAGGACTACTTGGTTTAATGGGTTAAATTAATCTGTATTTTGGTGCAAGATTCTATGGCATGGTATAAGCCAAAAGGTTGGGTGGTACTGTAAAAGCCAACATCACTGAGACAGGAATCAGCTGAATGCAGATGTAATGAAAAAGAAAGTAGAAGCTAGAGCAGCAATTAATAGAACTTCAATTATTGAGCTAGTCAGAATTAATAAGGGAGTTTACCTTGTTTTTCCAGAGTTACACTAAACAGTTTAATCTAGGCATAGCCTACACTGGGGCTGAGCCTTGCTTATTTTAGTCAAGCCAGAAAACTGGTGAAAACCATGACACTTTGAGAGTTCTGCCTGTATGGTCTTCCTGTCTGGGTACTCACACTGAGCAGGTAAAGCCCTGCACTGTTCACATCAACGACAGCTTAATTCTGCTCTCCTTGGCACTGATTTCATGCTGATGATATGCTTCTCTTCTTAACGTTATTACAGTTTGCCTTTTTTCCCTTCCCAAAATGTCTGTTGTAAATTTACCTATGCAGAAGATGTGGTCACCAAGGAAGAGTACTCCTGCACCTATAAAACATCTAGATGGTGGACATGGATGCTAATATCTTCTGGCTCATTAGCACAAGAGCAAGTATCTGTGGGAGGTAAGTGCTGTAATGGCAATAATGCAGGAAACATCCAAACCATCGATCTCTATGTGAAGGTGAATCCCTAGGTGCTAAATCACTTATATTAATCACCCAGTGCTGTAACAGGCAATGATTAGTGTCTGCTCTCTGGAGAGAGAGAAGGATGGAGAGAGAGAAATCTCAAAAGCAAATCACACTGTTTCTTTGTCCTGCAGACATTCTCTGTATCTTTGCAACAGCTTGTAGGCCAGTATGGCTTTGCAAGATGTGATCTTGTCAGGATTACCAAATGCAAATTAGTCAATCAAGTCTAGCCAATCCACTAAACAATGTTAGCAACTGGTGTCCAGATGCTATTTTAGTAAAAGGAAGAACTCTGGAATCCCATTTGGTGATTGGAATCTGTTGAGGATTAAAATAAGTTTACTCATAGAATGTTAGAATTAATTGCATGATTGCTGAGAGTTACATTAAATTATAGCTTGCTCAGCATGATTGGACTGCTTGGCCTAATTGGACTTCATTTGTTAGCAAGAGTGAGTGGGTAAAAGGAAAAGAAGAGGTATGGAATATCTTGTGCCGCAAGGTAAAAGGAACCAAACCTATGACTCTGCGAAAAAGACTTTCAAAAAGCAAGCAGAACCTTGATACTTGTAAATTGAGAGGATGTGCTTAAGTTGAATGTTTACTCAGTAACACAAAGAAAAGCCCCAGGCCAGAGTTAAGTGAGAAGATAAGGAAGATATGCAGGCTGCAAACCGTAAAGATAAGAAAACAGGCAGCTTACATGGAAGAAGGAACCAAAACCAAATAAGGAGCAGGGAGGCTCCAGCCTCTGAAATATCACTGAACAAGCTGCTGCATGGACAGCATGTGAAGAGTGCATGGGGGGAATGGATCTTAGATTTTAAGAGTATAATTGGCCAGAGATTCTGTGTTCTGGCCGTGCTCCTCCAGAGGTGCTCAGCTCAGACTTGTAATAAACCAACTCTGTGACAGAACCTAGGGCATGAACTCTACAGTAGAGTCAAGGAATAAACCTGGATCAAATCACGCCTAGACTACCTCTCTGAAAGGTATTTTAGAAAGCGAGTATGAACCTCGTGACTCTGAACATCATGACTTAGAAAGAGGGTTTTTGGGGACTTCTCTGTAACAAAATCTCAAATACAGTTTGTGATGTTTGCGGTTGGATAATCTCAAGATGATTTTGGCCTGATTTTTGGATCATTTAAATCCACACCGTGTTGGTATCAGGAACAAAGGTGCTGAGAGGGTAGTCAGCCACTGGAACAGGCTCCCCAGAGAAGCAGTCATAGTACCAAGTCTGTCGGAGTTCAAGGAGCATCCAGACAATGCTCTTAGCCATATAGATTAGTTTTAGGTAGCCCTGTGGGAAGCAGAGAGATGGACTCAATCGTTTTTATGGCTCCTTTCCAACTGAAGATATTCTGTGATTCTAAGGTTGTTTCACACACATGACTCCTCAAGGAAGACTCAGACAGACTGGGGAAAATGTTTCCTATTGTTACTTAGGTCTTATATTCATCCTGTCATGTTTTTTTTTGCTGTTGTTGTGCTCAATGCCAAGCGAAAATGCGGCCACTTAGTACAGAGACAACACTGAGGCAAATTTCTCCCTCAGAGTGCTTATAATCTAATATGCTAATATGCACCACTCTGCTGGGAGTGTTACCATCAAATTAATGGGGAAAAAACCCCCATATTCTGCTGCTGTGGTACATCAAGTAGTCATAAGCAGGTAACTGTTGCTGCTGATCCAGAAACAGAGTAAACATTGCCTTAGGAAAGGCACATGTAAGAAAAGCACCACAGGTGTGAAAAAGATGGGAGAGCAATTGTCTAGAGCAGGAAAAGTGTCATAACCTGTATTGTATGTACATGCCCAGGCAGAAGAGGAGGGCAGGAAGTGCTGCAGGCCCGAAGCAGGGATCCCCTGCAGCCCTGGAGATTGGCAAGAATTTAAATTAATTTTCCCTAGTTTGAGTCTGTTTTTTTCCCCATGATTGCTAAATGATCTCCCTGTCTTTATCTCAACCAATAAGACTTCTGTTCTTATTTTTCCACCCTGTCCTGCTGAGGAGTGTGAGTGAGAGAGCAGCTAAGTGGGAGTTCTTCTCTTAACCAAGGTTAACCCACCAGAGTGTCCAAGAGAAAAACGCTCTAAACAACTTGATCTGACTTCTGTGTTGAACAGGAGATTGGGTTAAAGACCTCCTGAGGTCCCTCACAACCTGAGTAAGACTGTGACTCTGTGTTATTTGAATCATTTTAACACAAAGGAGATCCATGGAATCAAGACTTGTCCCATAGAAATAACATCAATGACAAAATGGCTGCTTAAAAATAGTCTCTCAATGTCAGCAACACTTCTCCAGAGATGATAGATCTTTGGAGACAATAGGTCATTCCAAATGGGATATTTAACGTGATGTCCATGAATTAGGAGGAAGCTTAAATTAATCATAATCTAAACACATTTGAAATAAATCTCCTGCAAAGCACAGTTTCTTGTGGATGTTTTTGTAGCAACCTGGGCTTTCACATGTTCATACCGATCTTCCAGTGGGCCCAAAACATCACACATGCAGCTTCACTGACTCTCAGGGAGAACTGTGTGCAGGCTCTGGTAGGTAGACATTAATCATTCAGGTCGACAAAGTGATGGATGGCTGAGTGAACAGGGCACAGTGTGCTTTCATTCTTCAAGAAGGCTGCGATAACCAGGAGTCAGGGTTGTAAGAACATGATTATTAGTGTAGCTGTCTGATTACCAGAGAAACAGCAACACAAAACACAATCTGGTTGCAAGTGCTACCCGAACTCCTCTCCCCTGCAACTGTTCAGGGAAAGGTGAACTCAGCAGGAGACTGATGGTCTTGCAACGGTTGCTGCCTCATGAGTTGCCTGCAAAGCAGTTTTATATGCTGAGCAGAGTGCAAGACAGAGGTGTCTGGGTTGTTTCCTCCACTTCTAGAGGAAGAGATGGTCCTGTACAGTTGCAAGTCAACCTATCTTTGCCAACCTAACTCCTGACTCTGGAAATTCATAAGGAGATAAAAGATCTTTGAGCACTGGATTGGAAAAGGGGTGGGGAAATCAGAAGCAAAGAAACAACTGCACTGATCTGTGTTACCACATCTTGCCTGTCCCCTGGGAAACTGCCAGCAGCTCAGTGGTGGGTCTGGACTACCTCCTCAAGTCAGGGGGAGTTTCCCTGTGTGCCACAAAACTGAAGCTAGTGCAGAGAGTTATACCCCACCTCAGAGAGGTAGGTTGTTGGAACCCAAGTGATTGGGTCATAAAAACAGCATTCAAAATCATGTCAAAAGTTTTCCTTAGCAGAAATCTCAATATAATGAGAGAGATTGGGGATGTGAAAAGATATGAGCTTCTTTCTAGCTGCCTTCTAAGATAAACTTAGTTCTCTGCTGTGGCACATAACCTGAAAAGAGACTGAGGTCCTTTACAGGCCTCAGCAGGCAGTGGGGAGAAATGGTGTTGTAAATAGACCCTTTTCCTCCTCCTCCATCTAAGTGACTTAGATGTTGTATATATTTATCTCCATCGACTTTATCGAAAACCATGCTCTGGTGCCTCTTATTAGAACACAGCCTGAACAATCAGAGTCATGTCAGCTGGTAGGCTTGTGCTGCTGCCTCTGCAAACAGAGGACTCAACTCTCCAGTTAGTGGTGCTTGACTCAATTGATCCACAAAGAAAGTGACTGCAGAGGGAAAAAAGTGATGTGAAGACTCTCCTACACATCCTTATCATAGGCTAAAAATGCTCTTTCCCAAAACACAGTTGGGCAGCTGTGTCAGCCTAGATTCTTTATACAGCCTAGATTCTTTTCCAGCAGATGATTCCATGGTTCTGCTTGTCTCCACTGCATGTTGCCTTTCATTTTGGTTCAGTCTGTTCCTTATCTGTGCTATCCATAGCAACATTTCTCACCTACTTAACTTCTGGACAGGAAGTTACTTGAACTCAGAGACACCTCCAAAGATGCTTCTGAGGGGATACAGCATGGCAGCGATTTAGAGCTCCAGAAGAAAGAAAAGAAATATTTCCATTCAATTTTCAATAAGCAGATGGCACATGGCTTGTTTTATACCGCAGTAAATTTTGAAGTCCCTACCAAAAAATAAGAAACGCAAGCATATTCGCTTTTATTTCAAACTTCCCCTGTTTCCATGGCAATATCCCAGTGAGTTATGAAGAGTAGATGCTAGGATATGAGGTATTAAATAGTTCTTTTACTCTGCATCACGAAAGGCAGTGCTGAGATCCATGTGTAAAAAAAGCAAGTTGGGAGACAATGCAGGGACACTCAAGAACTATCACACTGAGGATGAGAAAATTTCAACACTGTGAATCCACAGGATAAGCTAGATTTATCCCTTTGCTTCAGTCTAGAGGTACTCAGTAGAGCTGTAACAGTGCTAAAAAAGCAGGACTGTTCTCACATTATATCGGTGGTTATAGAGAAGACGGAGCCAGACAAGTGGGAACTGTGCAGCAAAAGAATGAGTAGCAACAGACACAAGTTGCAGCAAGGAAATTTCCATTCAGTACCTGGGAAGAATGAATCACAATGAAAATGGTCAAAACCTGGAACAGGTTGCCCCAGTACTAACCTTGAATTAATCAAAGCCTGACTGGAAAAGCTCTTTAGCTGCTGGATCTAACTTTGAAGTTGTTTTTGCTTTATTCAGAGGTTAGATGATCAAGTTCTAATTCCAACCTAAATTATGTTGTTTTATGATTCCTTGTCACAGGCACTTCAAGAAGCCCCTTTTCCCTATTACCTTCTCTAATATCAGTTAAAATATACATAGTAATATATACATAGTAACATAACATAGTATATAACATAGTAAACTGTTATTATTATTATTGGCAGTAGGGGTAATAGTAGTAGTATGCATTCAGGTCCTAAACTTTTACATGAAAAGATATCTCCTTATTAAAATCTATATGAGGAAAAAAAAGGCAAAATAGAGATTAAAAGGAGTATATTAAATTAAATATTTTACAAACTGAAAAAAATATATGAAATTTCTGAAGCATGCATGCTGACCACACAACTATAAAACACACTCACGCTCTCCTCAATCACAGACTAGTTGCTATATGTAAAATCACTCTTCTCTCTAACGATATTTTTTGTTGTCTGGGTGCATATTTGTGCCAGCAGCCTTCATGAAAGCTGACGATCCTTAAGCAGTGAAGGGGATAAGACGGGGATATTGCCTGAAATTCAGGAAAGAAATTGAGATCTCTTTTTTTTCCCTGTCTGTATGTGTTAAACCTAAAGCTTGTTCTTTAAATGAGTCATACACATGGATATTTGTTTTTTGCTATTTCCAAGTTGGGTAAATTCTGCTTTTAGTGTGGGAGAAAATGAATTAATGAAAGTCTCCACAACACTTTGTAAAAGCATTTGCAGCTCTTTTGTCACTGTGAAGTCAGTGGAACAGACCTTATTTGGCCCTTATAAAGTCATAGGCCAGCTTCTGTAGTAACTGAGCTGGTTAACAAAAGGAAGGGTAGCTGAGTTTCTGAGTTCTGCAAGTCAAAGGTTGTCCTCCTATGGGGCTCAAGAAGTCTGGTGTATTCTATCTGTTTGTTCTTGTTCCTACTGTACTTAATTTTTGCTGTCATATTTTTATTATATTCAGGTTTATTTTATTGATATATTTACTACTGTTTCATTATAGAATAAATATGATTTTCTCACGAACTCTGAAGATTTCTAAGGAATGTACAATGTACCAGTACTCCAAATGCAGCAGGTATCGTCTTTGCTCAGTTCATAACCTCAGTGCAACGAAACATCCCTCCTTATTTCTCTCAGATTCACACCATTAGTATTTCTCTTGTTTGCTCTTCTTTCCCAGCCCTTCCATCTGCCAACCTGTGACTGCTTCTGTTAACAGAAGTCCTGTGCAGTGCCCTTCCCATCAGGTGTATCAGTGCCTTGTGAAATAGCCACTGGATTGTGCTTTGAACCGTGACTCTGATCATTGAGCTTGTTTGCTACTTTAATTAACCCTGTAAGAAAGCTGATTGTTATTCTCACCACTTTCCCAGTGGTTCTATCTAAGAGTTGACACAAAGAGCTGTGGCTGCTCTCTGTTGGAAGGGAATTCTAAAACAAACGGTGGCACTGACAATAGTGACTAGTTTAAGTATAATCTGACCCTGCCTTCCAAGAGAGGGGGGAACCACCTGAGCTCTCAGGTCCTACTAGCCTTGGAAGGGTTAAAGGATCCTCATGGGTCAAACACTCAGGTAATGCAAACCCGATTCTTGGTCTGCAGAATAATTCATCAGAAAAGAGAGACAGAAACCCACTTGGCACAGCCCCATCTCCTAATACAGGAACAACTCCTTTTTCTGCAATGCAAAAGAAAACACACCTTGTGAGGTGAGCAGTCATCCATGACTGGGGCCTGAAGGAAGACTGGGGAGAGGCTTTTTATGAAGGAGTGCAGGGATAAGACGAGGGGTAATGGTTTTATGCTGAAAGAGGGGAGATTTAGATTAGATATTAGGAAGGAAATTTTTACTGTGAAGGTGGTGAGGCACTGGAACACATTGTTCTGAGAAGCTGTGGATACCGCATCCCTGGAGGTGTTCAAGGCCAGGTTGCATGGGGCTTTGAGCAACCTGATGCAGTGGAAGGTGTCCCTGCCCATGGAAGGTAGGGGGTGGAACTGGATGATCTTTAAGGTCCGTTTCAATCCAAACCGTCCTATGATTCTGTGTCAGATTTATGCAAATAATTTGGCTAAGAACACTTTAATTGTTGAGAGGACGTTTTAGAAAAAGCATGAGTCTTGTTCAAACACCAGAAAAGGCATTTGTAGATTTAATTGACATCGACCAGGATTTGACCAGATCCTTGGGCTCGGCGTGTTTTAGCAAAAAGCACAACTGAAAGTGTTTGGCTATACAGGTCCAGTCTGAACACTGACCACCCTCCAGGAGTACCCCAAACACCAGAAAACACCAACTGACCAGTAACTATTTAGGAAAATAAATGCTTTCAAAGAACACTTTCTTCTGTAACAACAGATGTCTTGAAGCTGCTGGGAGTAAAAATTCCTAATGAGGTCCTCCTAGTGGAACTCCTGCAAAGGGCAAAGGAGGGAGAGAAAGTGCTCTAGATTCAGAAAAGTGCTCATTTGCACTGATGCTGTCCTTCTATGATCAGCAGAAAGGGAAGAAGCAGAAACTAATTTCTTCCTTGCAGAGATTAACCTCAGTCAGCAATGCCAAGCGAATGAGGTAAATATAAACCCAAGCAAACTGTTTTTAAAAAATACATGATCTGTAAGGCGGCTTGTTTTCAAGGTTCATTGTTAGTAAATATTTTTGGCATGTGGAAAACTGGGAAGGAGCTTTCATATTTGTGAAAGAAATGATGTGTGAATGGAATGCAGTGCAGAGAGAGTGAGGCAGAGAGACCTCTTTGCCATCTCTGCTGCAGAATCTCAGAAAATCAATACTAATAATATTAACGCGTAGGAAGACTTAAATAAACTTTATGCACCACAGCTGTGGTGAATCACCAATCAAGCCTCTGTGCTAGACTTCCGGAGGGCAGATTTGACCTGTTCAGAAGACTGGTCCAGAGAACACCCTGGGACACACTCCTCAAAAACAGGGGTGTACAGGAGGGATGGATGTGCTTCAAGGAAAAAGTCTTGAGTGCACAGGAATAGGCTGTACCAATGAGCCAAAAGGCAAGCCAGCGGGGAAGACGACCACCTTGGTTGAATAGGGAGATACTGAAGGAAATCAGAGATAAAAAGAGAGCCTACCGATTGTGGAAGGCAGGGCTGGCTACTCAGGTAGAGTACAGGACCATAGTTAGAACATACAGAAGGAAAATCAGCGGAATTTGAAATTAATTTGGCTAATTCTGTTAAGGACAACAAAAAGCGCTTGTATAAATACATTAATAACAAAAGGAGGGGCAAGGAAAACCTCCATTCTTTGTTGGACCTGGGGGGAACATAGTTACCAGGGATGAGGAGAAGGCTGAGGTACTCATCTCCTCTTTACCTCAGTCTTCACCAGTGGGAGAGGTAGCCCTCGCGATGACTGGCCTCTGGACCTCACAGATAGGGACAGGAAACCAAATGGCTCCCCTGTGTTCCAGGAGGAAATAGTCTATGAATTACTGAGCCACCTGGATCCACACAAATCAATAGGATCTGATGGATTCCATCCTAGGGTGATGAGGGAGTTGTCAGAAGAGCTTGCCGAGACCCTCTCCATCATCTACCAACAGTCCTGGCTCTCTGGGGAGGTCCCAGATGATTGGAAGTTGGCAAATGTCATGCCAATCCACAAAAAGGGCTGCAAGGAGGACCCGGGGAACTACAGGCCTGTCAGCCTGACCTCAGTGCCTGGCAAGATTATGGAACAGATCATCCTGAGTGCAATCACACAGTACCTTCAGGATGGACATGGGATCCAACCCAGCCAGTACGGCTTTATGAGGGGCAGGTCCTGTCTGACCAACCTGATTTCCTTTTATGACCAGGTAACCTGCCTGGTGGATGAAGGGAAGCCTGTGGATGCAGTCTATCTGGACTTGAGCAAAGACTTTGACACTGTCTCCCGTGGCATGCTCTTAGATAAACTGGTAGCCTGTGGCTTGGACAGGTGCACTCTCAGCTGGGTTAAGAACTGGCTGGATGGCCAGGCCCAGAGAGTGCTGGTGAGTGGGGCTGCTTCCAGCTGGCAGCTGGTCACCAGTGGTGTCCCCCAGGGATCAGCGTTGGGTCCAGTTCTGTTTAACATCCTCATCAATGATTTAGATGAGGAGATTGAGTCTATCATAAGTAAATTTGCAGATGACACCAAGATGGGAGGGAGTGTCGACCTGCTGGAAGGCAGGACGGCTCTGCAGATGGACCTTGATAGTCTGGAGAGATGGGCTGAGTCCAGCCGAATGAAGTTCAACAAGGCCAAGTGCCAGGTCCTGCACTTTGGCCACAACAACCCCAAGCAGCGCTACAGGCTGGGGACAGAGTGGTTGGAGAGCAGTCAGGTGGAAAGGGACCTGGGGGTACTGATTGATAGGAGGCTAAATAGGAGCCAGCAGTGTGCCCAGGTGGCCAAGAAGGCCAATGGCATCCTGGCCTGTATCAAGAATAGTGTGGCCAGCAGGACGAGGGAAGTGATCCTTCCCCTGTACTTGGCGTTGGTGAGGCCACACCTTGAGTATTGTGTTCAGCTCTGGGCCCCCCAGTTCAAGAAAGATATTGAGGTGCTGGAGTGGGTCCAGAGAAGAGCAACAAAACTGGTGAAGGGATTTGAGCACAAGTCCTATGAAGAGAGGCTGAGGGAGCTGGGGTTGTTTACCCTGGAGAAGCGGAGGCTCAGGGGTGACCTCATCGCTCTCTACAACTATCTGAAAGGAGGTTATAGACAGGTGAAGGTCGGACTCTTCTCCCAGGCAGCCAGCAACAGAGCAAGAGGGCACAAGGTTAGACTCTGCCAGGGAAGGTTTAGACTGGATATCAGAAAAAAGTTCTTCACAGAACGAGTAATCAAGCATTGGAATGGCCTGCCCAGAGAGGTGGTGGATTCACCATCCCTGGAGGTTTTCAAATAAGACTGGATGTGGCACTTAGTGCCATGGTCTAGTAATCATGATAGTGTTGGGTTAAGGGTTGGACTTGATGATCTTGGAGGTCTCTTCCAACCCAGATAATTCTATGATTCTATGATTTAAATATGGTCTTTTCAGTGAGCAGCAGAGGATAATGAGAAATGACAAGGAGAGCAGTTCTCAGTTCTGTGATATCTAATTTTCACTCTTCTGGCCCTTGGAGTGCAACTAAGATGCTCTGTGTGAGATTTTTGGGTGTCATATATTATGTACAGAATACAAAACTTGGAGGCATATTTGAGAGACCAGAGTCTTGTGCTGTCTTTCAGAGGGACCTCAACAGGCTGGAGAAATGGGCTGACAGAACTTCATGAAGTTTGATAAAGGTAAGTAAGTGATAAGTCCTTTTGCTGGGGAGGAATAAACCCAGGCATAAATAAAGGCTGGGGAAGAAGTGGATGGAAAGCAGCTTTGCAGGAAAAGATATAGGGATCTCAGTGGACAAGTCCATGAGCTAGTAATGTGTCCTTGTAGCAAAAAAAAAGTCAACAATATCCTGTGCAGTATTAGACAGAGTGTTGCCAGCAGATTAAGAGAAGTGATCCTTGCCCTCTATCAAGCACTAGTGAGACCTGTCAGGAGTGCTGTGTCTGGTGCTGGGCTCCTCAGTACAAGAGAGACATGGGCATACTGGAGTAAGTCCTGTGAAGGGCCACAAAGATGGTTCAGGTATTGGAGCATCTAACACATGAGGAGAGGCTGGGAGTTAGGACTATTCAGCCTTGAGAAGAGAAGACTCAGGGGGATCTTATTCATGTGTATAAACATCTGATGGGGTCAAGTGAAAAAGATGGAGTCATCTTACAGTGTCCAAGACGTCCTTGGTGGTGCCCAGTGACAGGAAAAGAGAAAATAACAGAAATGGAAATAGGGGAAATTCCATTTAAACCTAAGAGAAACCATTTGTATTAGAAGCAGGGAGACTAGGGGAGGGCAGACTCTGGAACAGGTCACAGGTCAGTTTATAGAGTCTCCATCCTTGAAGGTGTCCAAAACTGGAACAGACATCACCCTGAGCAAGTTCCTCTGGCTGATGCACAGACCCATTGACAGAATAAACCAGTGAGCTTTAGAAAATGGGAATGGACAATAAAGTCCAAGGCTTCAGAGAATAAATACTCTTTAAAAGAAGTGAGATATAAGAAGGTATCCATTGGCAAATGACACGCCAAAGAAAGAGTAATGTCCACAGAGCCAGTAATGGACTGCTCCACATTCCATGTTTAAAGAACTGAATGTCTCTGTCCAGTTAGACTCCAGGGCCAAGTCTTTCTTCAGTCTGTATTTTGTCTAATAGTGTTCTTTTATTTGCCATAAACAATCTCACTGACATGGGTGTTGTGTGATTAGGGGTAGGGTGGGACTACCATAGTTCCATCAAAACCGAAATTCACTGACCATTTAATTACAAATTCCTTAACAGCGCAGTATGGTCGTCGTCAAAACCCAGCATTAGACCACATGCCTCTGTACTATTTATTTAGCAGACTGATACATGGTTGTCAATTTACATGGCCCTGTGGAATCTGAAGATAAATAACGAGGCGTCACTCTGGCATTTGACTATAGTTGTTGCAGAGAGAAAGAACATTTTCTTTTACCATTACTTAATAATTTATCCCCTGACCCCTAGAATATTCATTGTTCCTAATGGCATTCTTAGGAATGCCCTTAATGATAGGCCCTGACCGCAGGAATATTCATTAAATATCTTTATTGATCATCTGGGCAAACAGAAATTGCACTAAACTATGTCCAAAAGACATAACTCCTTTGAATGCTAGTGGGGCCAAGCCATGGTGTGGGGATAGGAAGCTGCAACATTCTTCTTGGTTAGGTAGGAAATTTTTGGATCTAAAGAAACTGCAAACATAAATTCTAAAAGAGTGAAGGGCTCTGTGCATGGTTGCCTTTTGAGAGGCAGCCAGATGGTGAATGGGCTGTGTGAGTCCTTGAATAAGAAGGCTGAGAAGCATCTTTCAGCTTATTAGCTGAATCACGGAGTGTGAAAGAAACTTCGAAATCTGCTAGACTAGAAAGTAGTATATTTATAGAAACATTCTGTGAAGGGTATTATCTATTCTTACACTGCATGCTATGTCTGGCATTACTACTATTTGCTCTTCCCTTAACCCAACTTGAAATAAAGTGATTTAGAGATCATGGGCTAACACTAAGGCTTTTCATTCTTTTGGCATGCCAATCCTTAAAATGAAGCTGCTGAGATATTCCAACAGCAGAAAATCTCAAGAGAATGGCAATGTATGTTCCCTCACACTGCACAGGATGCCTGGCAGCGTGGTACTTGGGAGCATGAAGAATCTTCTCGTGGCCACTGTTAAGCCAGAAGGTCTTTGATGTGCAGCAGAGCAAGGAGTTCGTGCTGAGACCACTGAGTTTGCAAGGGCTCTAAGGTAATACTGCAGAGAAACAGGAAACAGGCTGATACAATAGGAATGGACTAATTCCCCTAACACTGTGTCGTGAGGAGATGGTCCTTTCCCTAGAAGAAATGCTTGGCCTAGAGCCCAGCTGCCTGGGTTACTGGTATAGCCCATGAATAGCTGCGGTTTTGGGCACAGTGCTGTTCATGTATTTCTATTTTCCTGAGAACCAGCATCAGTGAGTGCAGCACCTGTCACAGAGACAGTCCTGCTTTTTACATAAGGCCGTTTTGTAGCAAGTATTTTTATCAGTAGAACAAAAGTAGCTGGGCTTATCAGGCCTGAACATGGAGGTAGACACTATTGGGTTTATAGATTTTTCTGAGTGTCTTCATATTTTTCTTGATGCCAAGATGAAGAAGGATAGTTGTAGTGTGTGAAACAGTTACATACTTAATCAATCAAAACCTATTATGTGAGAAATATCAGCGTAATGCAGAGGATTAGTCCTAGTAAAGGTCCACACCACTGCAGAATAGTAAAACCACCTCCCCTGGTCCTCAGGAGACATGCAGCTAACTATCTCTGTAGTGAGACAGATTTCCTGACTGAGTGATTAATTCACTTGAGCAATAATCCCTGGGAAAACAAAGTACCTGGGATGTTAAGAACTGGGTGGGGCACTCTCTCTATCTCCTGGTACAAGGGGAATGGCAGAACTCAGTGTACAAAGCGATGAACAGGGAGGGGAAAGACAATGGAGAGATTGACCAGGGATCAGAGAGCATCCTCTCACTGGGAGGTCTGACTGCCAGAGTTAGCAGCCAGCTCAGTGCTAGTGCAACTGAAAGGGCCCCTTCCCAAGCAGAGGCACTGTCAGGGAGCTCTATGGTGGACAGCCTAACTCTGCTTTGCACTGCTAGGATGGAGGGAGAAGGAACAAGGGAACGGAATCCTTTGTGCAGCCCCTGGTACAACAGCATCCTGGTTCTACAAACACAAACCTGACCTGAAAATCCAACTGCTGCTTCGTAAAGAGTAACGTCTAATGAAGATCCCACTGTCTGTCACAAGAGAGACATACAAAGATACAGTCAGGGGATATAGCAGGGATTTTATTCCAGAGAAGAGCCTCATTACCAGGAAGAGACATAGAAAAGTGTGCAGTATTGGACAGTGGCAGTTGGAAGGACAAAAGGAGCAGTGAGAAGGTGGGTGGAAGGACCAGCAGGATAGCTGAGGGAGACTGGAATCAGACAGGGAGCTGGAAGGAAGGACCATTTATCACTTCAAAGTCTTTATCTCAAGCCTAGTTTAGCGTATGGTATCAATCAACACTCATCCATGCCCTGTAGCAAGATGGTTTCTACTCTTCTCTCTCCTCCTACAGGTCAGCTGCTTTCAAAGTCACCCCACCAAATTGCTGCTGAGTGAAGTAGAGTAATCAGCATATTGCATGTAATCTTTGTAGATGTTTTAAAACAGGTCTATTTGGTGGCCATATCTCACTATGGGTGGGATTCGGAGGTGAGGAGTTATAATATTTCAGTACAGAAGTATGTTATAATGCTATGGCATAACAAGAGATCACTTGGGGTGGTGTATCAGTGCATTACTGCTCTCTTCTGCCAGGTGATCACCACATGGAGCCACAGTAAGAGGTTTACAGATAGGAACAGAGAACTGGAGATTTTTGAGTTTTTTTCCCTTAAAAGCATTTGTGATGTCTAAAATTGAGATAAGAGCTACTGCTTTTCTGATAAAAGGCTAAAAAACATAAACAAGTTGAAAACTTAGACTTGAGGGATTAAATATCATCTTTAGGCATCCTCTGAAACCACATGGGATCCTGGGCGTTTGGTTTTGAATGGCTGTACTCTGCCAAAGGCAAAAGACAAAATTAGATCCCCTGGGACCTGGGCAATGCTTGTGTTCCCACGTACCTAATACAGTGTTGCTAAGTGAAGGGTCTCCTTCCATCCTAAATACTGGCTATTTAGGAGTCAACAGAAGGAGGCATACTTCAATGCCAAGAAACTTCCAAGTAATAAATTCAACACTTATGTAGATCTCTACAGGGACCTGGTCTGGCCCTTTGTTTCAATTTACCTGCACTTGTGCAAACAGAACATGGGATTGAACTGTCTGTTCCCTGGTGCTGGGTCTGGCTCCAGAATTTTGAATGTCAAGGTTGGCAGTGTCGGATACTGTCTCTTCCCAGTTTCTCTGTTTTGTTATGCAATAGCAAGAGGATGTGGAGAGGTGTTTGACCTTCAGCACCTGTCTTGCCAACCTACCAAAGTCGCTGATGTTTAGCTGCCTGAGAGGACTGAAAGGAGAAACTCAAAATCATTAAAGCAATTTAGTTCAAACAGCAGTGTAAGCAAGGATGAGCAAAACCCAAGACCTCACATCCCAAGCCAGATTTTGGGTGTCTGGAGATGCAGAAGTCTGAACTACATTGGAATTTACTCCTTCAATGAGTGTTTTCTGGTCAAGGCTGCCTCAAAAGTATTTTTTGCACAGCCAAGACATGGTCTAGTTCTTTAAATGCAGATTGTCCAAGGATTTGTCAGTACCACGTCTGTCTCTGAGACTTGTGCATTTGCAACTTGTTTATCTCCCTTCTGCAAGACAGATATTCAGCTTTTGCTCTAGGAGGTGGCTAAACGTGGCTTTCAGAAACGAGCTTGCAACAACATCCCTGCATAGGGCTGGCAGGGGTGAACAGGACATGTAGGGCTGATTAGAATATTTGAGTTACTGGGGATTTTTTTTTATTTCCCGAGTACTCCTTTCCCTTCTGTGGAAGCTATTTTTCAGTCAGTCTTTGTTTGCTGTTGAAACTAATGTAAAGTGCCTAGCATTTACAGTATAGATAACAGTATCCAAGTCTGCTGCAGACATTAATTGACAATTGAAGCAGTAATGCAACTGAATGGTGAACATCCTCCAGTGTGTAATTCACAGATGTCCTCACTTCTACAGATCACCAGCTGATCCAAGGTCTATTAGGGTGGAGGAAAAACCACACCCACATACACAAGCATAGATTCTATCTTTATTTAAATCTTCCTGAAGTTTATAGAGATTTGAATGAAAAAAACTCATTTCTGAAAATTACTTCAACGGTTAAAAAGAAATGTATAGGAAGTCAATGCAATCTCCCTGCAGGTGCAGATAACCTTCTGGGACTTACACCTGGGGCAGAGAATGTACAGTATAACTCTCAGACAATGGAGAAAAGATGAAAAAAACCTCTGAATAGCTTTCATCAAAGAAAATTGAATTTAGAGGATGAATTTGCCCCATAAATCTAGGAGTAAAAATAGCCAAGGCTGGCTGATAGTAGTCTGAAAAATGAGTTCAGCTAGAATGGTCTCAGCTATGATGGATAGAGGAGCTGCTTACTATCAGGTCAGACCAGTAATGGAAAGGCAATGGGATAATCATCAAATAATTCTTTTTACTACCTATCAGTTAAACATAAGTGGTTGCCTTACAGAACCAGTTAACTCAGTAAGTCTGAGCAGAACCTGTGTGAGCCAAATGAGGATCTCCTTGTGCTCCTTCCTTACTCATTCAAGCTCATTTTGTTTTTCCATCTTTGGCATTGCCCAGGTTAGCTCTGACTAAGTGCTGTTGCCATCTGATAGTGTCTTGGTACCTAGAGGAAATGTGCTAGAGATGTCATACTAGTTTCAAGCAGACATGCATCACCAACAAGGTCTCCTCCAAAGACTTAACAGATTCCACCGGTGTGACTAAGCTGAGATGCTTTAAGAGATATATTTTTCAGCTAAGAGTAAAGCTGAAGTCATGACTATGGCTCCTAAGAATAATGCTCTTGTTGCTATTGTTATTGCTACTACTACTACTAATATTAATACAGTTGATATAGTTTAGCTAGTAGTGTGAACCAGGAATAATAATAACAGAGAGATTTCCCTCGCTCTTCCTGGGCACTATAACTTCCCTAGCAAGAATAAGAATAATAGCACAGACTCCCTGGTACCATCTGATCTGACCTGTGGGTAATACTGGTGTGTGTCATAGAGATGCCTTTAAAATGGGGGGTTGAAGAGAATGAGTGGGTGTATATGTGAAGATAAATAGGCTAGTAGGAGAAACTGTGACCAATTGCAAGCATGCTATTAGAGTCTAGAGATAAAGTTGTGACCTTGGCCATATTCACATAGATGTGTGGTATGTCTCTGAAGCTCATTTACAGTTTTCAGAGGAGAAATTATGTCCATGTTTCTCTCTGTCTTTCCAAGTTTAAATACACTCCTGTTTTGTAAAACATTGTCCCTTATAGTAATCTGGGTCAACTATTGTACTATGACATGGTCTATACATAGAACAGACAGATGAAGATTTGTCTGGACCCTGACAATTATTGTTTTCAGTTTAAAGAAAATAACCCCACAACTGAGCAGAAAAGGGTAGCTATTGGTATCACAGTATCACAGTATCACAAGGTTGGAAAAGACCTCTGAGATCATCTAGTTCAACCTATGACCCAACACTAACACTCACTCATCATTTAAACCATGACACTAAGCGCCTCATCCAATCTGCTTTTAAACACCTCCAGGGATGATGACTCCACCTCCCTGGGCAGTGCATTCCATTGGCGAATCCCTCTTTCAGTGAAAATTTTTTTCCTAATATCAGGCCTAAACCTCCCCCGATGAAGCTTGAGAACATGTCCTCTTCTTCTGTCACTGATTGCCTGAGAGAAGAGACCAACCCCTGCCTGCCTACAACCTCCTTTTAGGTAGTGATGAAGAGCAATAAGGCCTCCCCTGAGCCTCCTCTTCTCCAGGCTAAACAACTCCAACTCCCTCAGTTGCTCTTCATAGGGCTTGTGCTCCAGCCCCTTCAGCACCACCTCCCTGGGCAGTGCATTACATTGGCGAATCACTCTTTCAGTGAAAAATTTTTTCCTAATATCAGGTCTAAACCTCCTCTAATGAAGCTTGAGAACATGTCCTCTTGTTCTGTCACTGGTCACCTGAGAGAAGAGACCAGCCCCTGCCTGCCTACAACCTAATTAAGGTAGTTACAGAGAGCAATAAGGTCTCCCCTGAGTCTCCTCTTCTCCAGGCTAAACAACCCCAGCTCACTCAGTCGCTCTTCATAGGGCTTATGCTCCAGCCCCTTCACCATCTTCATCGCTCTTCTTTGGACACACTCCAGCATCTCGACATCTCTCTCAAACTGAGGGGCCCAGAACTGGACACAGTACTCAAGGTGCAGCCTGACCAGTGTTGGATATAAGTGGATTACATAGTCCCAGCTGTTTCTGTTACTTGGAATTTTCTTTAGAAAAAAACCTATCTTTTAGTATAGTGGTGTATATTTGATTGTGACAGGGTTGCATCCATCAATGAATTTATCAAACATGTGAAGTAAATGGAAACCTGCAGCCATGCCCTCTGCTCCCTGCTCTCCTCAGCTGCAGAGTAGAAGACATTGACCTTTCTCACTGAGCAGGGGCTATCTTTTACTTTACTGCTTAATAACTTGTTAAATGGAGTCCTAATTTGGGGGGGTTGCTGTTTTTTTTATACAATAATTGTTCATAAAAGTGAAATGTTAACTTCATGCATCTCTTTCTCCTTTTCACAAAAACAAAAAAATCTGCTGAAATAAAAATATGCACCATTTGATTAATAGTAATGTTGTCTTTGTAGTTTTCATCAGTAAATTATCATCTTCAGAGCTCCAGATATCCACAAAACTCTGCAATTCTGCTTCAAAAGCAGCATACTATTTGCTGAAGCTTGAGCCAACTCATGAGTTAGATTAGTTACGTGAGTGAAAGAAAAACATAGTTGCAGGATCCTGCATGCCATGTCACAGTGCACATCTGTCAAATAGTCTGTGGGAGTCTTCCAAGAAGTGCTTGTCCTATTATTCAGAAAGCCAAGGCCTTTTATTCCCTTCAGTGGCAGTTTGACTTAATAATTAATGCTTGGTACTATGTAAACATGAGTTAATCAATTCTCATACTTCCCCAAGGCTAAGGATTAGTGCTTCCCTCACATGAGGGCAGGACTGGACCACAGCAAACCCCACTGTGTCTTCTTCTCCTGTTACAAAGGTACAGGAAACCTCAGGACTGTAATGCCCCTATACAAGAAGCCAGCTTTAGAAAATAAATTGAAACAGGAGGGGTTTTCATTCCAGGACAGTAGGAAGAAACATTGAGTACAGTGTATCTGCGCTTTTTGATCTTCTTGTGGGAGGATCAGAAGCCCATGGTACCCAGCCTTTTCAGATACAGTCAGGAATTCATGCTGCCATAAGTGGTGCTGTCTGATAAATTCATCTTCCATGTTAAAATTATTCTTAAGGGACTGTGACTTTCATGGCAATGCATCCTTGACCTTTTTGAAACTTTTATACCATAGACTGAGACACATAGTGATTTTCAGGCTTATCACTCCCTCTCATCTCATAAATTAAGAGAAACGGAGGGCCCTTGAAAAATTCAATGGTCAGGTGCAGAAGCAAGAGTGAAACAGACTATGGAACTCAGATCAAGGAGAAACAGCACAGGTTAAGACAAAGACAAAACTCTATCAGATAAAAATCCCTGAACTGTTTCCTCTTAGGAATATGAGAGTCTCCTCTTCCACAGAGTGACCATGTGGAATTTAGAAAGATACAGATGATGCCAACAATATGTTCCTCTTCTTTGCCCTAAAGCTCCTAACATTCACCAGTGTTCCTGTACCATACAACTTTGAAAGTGCAAATGCCAGAATTCAGACCTACTGATAAGACAAGCAGGACAAATCTGGTCTCAGACACTGCTATTGTAGCCTTGCTTTGAGCTGGCTCTATGAATGGCTCATCAGCTGAAGCTGGCAGAAAAATACTGGTTGTTTTTGAACGCCTCTCTGGAGGAGACATGTTCCCAAGGCACATAGCTTAGATGAGGCCTAATCATTGGTTTTCAGTATATTGATGTTGTGTAAGCAATGGCTTGAAGTGCCTGCATGGCTAGGAGAAAACCCAAGTGTCAGTGGTTTAACCAGTTCACACAAAGCTCTGGAAGAGTCAATGACTGGATCCAAATCTTCCCATATCTTCCTTTCTCTGCATACCTAGTTGGCTGTAAAACTAAACCATAATTTTATGTCTGTTCAATATCTTCCTTTTTTATTTTTTCAATGTCATTGAGGGCTAAAACATTATAGCCAAAACTGTCCTTTCTGTGGATGACTTTAATGTCTTGCAGGTCAATGCAAATATTGCAGGGAAGTGAATCCAGGGAAAGGGGAAGCCTGTTCTTCAAAGCAGTTTAATCCTATGAGGGAATTGCTTCTAAGCCCACTGCTGGAAGTCATCCTCCCCTGCCTGCTTCAGCACTCTGATGAGGAGTAACTCGATGGCTTAAGCTTCTCCCTGTGACTCGGACTTCTCCCAAAAGATTGCAGTGATGATGCAGCAACAGCAGCTCATCACTGACTCACTCCATCGACTTCTCTGAGAGAAGCAGGGGCAGGAGGGAGACCTGCATTTCCTTCGTTTAAATTACAGATTTTCTGTTAAGTTGGCAAAGCATGCTTGAGACTGTCTACATGCTGTGCTAGAGAAACCTTCACACTTGCTTCCTCTGGGAAGCTGCCTGTGGCATCCAGCACCCCTCTGAGTCAGAGCTGGCTGCTCTTCTGTTTGTTTCACTGGACACAGACAAATGCATTACAGGGGAAAATGGGAAATGAAAATACGTTCAAAGGATGGTCGCTGGCACAGTGGTGAACGTCATAGCTTTTCATGCAGCGCAAGGGAAAACGAGACTTGACGATAGGGGCATTAATAATGTATACATGTGCCAAAGCACCACAAGCAGCCACAAACAGCTGCATGTTGTGCAGTCTTCACTGGTTCTCTGTGGCAATAGCTTTGGGGCGTATGATAAATCACCTTTGCCTCGAACTGAATTAAAAAAAAGCTTCTTTTGTGAGTTACTATGATGTCCCAAATAGTCCAGTTCCTCATCTGAAAAGCTACCATGCACTGGAGCCTCCTGGAATCCTTATCTTGGTGTTTGACACAGTTTTTTGTGAACATGTTGTGCCTTTCTAATTTATAATCCGATTTGAAAGTGATACTTATCTGAAGTGGGCTAAGGGACTTACAGTTCATAATCCTGGACTTCAAGTCTAGGCATAAGACACACAATATCTCTCTGTGCAGAATGTAGTGTTATAATCTGTCAAGGGTAGTTATTGGGAGAAGGGATTGAGTTGCTTGTGTGTAGCACAGACATCATTGCTTGCATGATGTCCTGGCTTTCAAGTCATTACTCCACTGACTGCTCCATTTCTCAATTGACTTCTTCAGCTTCATTTCTGTGCCCAGTACTAGGAGTTTTATTTCCTTGGTTCACAGACCATCACAGCAGTGGTCTTCGTCATCAAGCTTTGGTGACATGGATATTTCAGAGCTCAAAGCCTTATCCAGCTCAGGTGTTTCTGCAAACAAACTTCAGCCAAGGGTTCTTTGAATAGAAAGAACATTGTCACACTAATCAAAACAGGAAGATTCTCTGTTAGGTTTTTTTCAGTATTTTCTTCAAAATGGCATTCTCATCCATTAATGGGAGTAATGCAGACCTCCATGCACACACTGTTGTTAGTAGACAACCATTTAGAAGATGATCTCAGTGTGCTGGTGCTCTGATGCTTTGCATCAGGCCCTGCTTTCACCAGGTGCGTGATACAGTCCCTGGGAAGAAAAATATTGCTGGTAGGGTGTTGATGCTAACTGGTCCTTGCTGGCTTGCAAGCTCCTGTGAGAATAAAAACAATAGTGGGAAGAATGTGAAAGGATAAAATATATTTTGTTGCTAATTCCATCTACACAGCCCTAGCACTAGTACTGCACAAATTGATTTTCCCAAAAGTATTTGCTCCAGGGCAAGGAAATGCAAAATATACGTTGTAAAAAGAAAGCAATGTTTAGCACTGGAAAGCCACACCAAATTTGTTAGGCTCTGAAAAGCCTGCAAATACAAAGCAGAGAGAAAGGAATATGAGGCAGGTGGAGACAGATGAAGAATGGTTGAGGTGGATCTGGAGATGTGGGGTGAATCTGTATCTTGGTGTGTCCAGGTAGCCTCATACTGAGCAAAGACCTGGTCAGCCAGAGATCTGGTCCCATCATATTATGAGTGCAGTCAACGGCAGACACTGTTGAGTTTAGCTAAGTGAGAGCCTAGGCTTCAGATTGATAGTCAACGGATTGGCTTGTGGGTATATTGCAATATTTTGCTATAAAGCAGTACCTTTCTCCAAATCTGGACAACCTTGAATACCCTTTCCCAGGCAGCTCTCTGCCTGCTTTTGAGCCTTTGCTTTTGCAATCTGAAAAGAAGACAAGCGTTTCTAGTTCTCGGCTGACAGTGTCCAGACACGTAATGGAAACAATGATGTGCTTTGTTTCTGCTCCTCTGGTTGTGGCACATTACATATATTGAAAAAGGTCTCAAAAAAGTTGCAGAAAGGAGGAGAGAAACAGAATGAGGGTGCTTTTGCCTGAAGCGGTTCCTGAAATCAATTTGTCTTCCCTAACTCTAGGTAGTGCCCTTGTGCTATAAACAGGGTATCTACTCCCCTGCCTCAGGGCATGGGAATGACATATTCTGCCTATGAGACCTCTTTCATCCATATTTTCCACCACTGAATGAACCCCTGCAGAGACATCTTCCTCACCTCCTGCAGGTCCTATCTCTATTTTCTAGTGTTATTGCCATGCCAGACAGCAGACTTCAAACTAGCTGTTAGAGAAATTCTTGCCCGATACCTAGGTAAGAGTAGGATGAAACCCCAGTTTTGTGGGGTTTAATTTTTATGAAAAGCAGATCTGACTCCTCCAAGGACATTTGCTTTGCTTTATTAAATCAGAATTTTGAAAATAAACTAGCTGGAAATTAACTCATGGTTTGAAGGACAAGTGAGGTGCCATTACCAAATATGCAGTATAGGCACTCTCTAGAGATGGGAGATGTGAGCTCTGTGTCTGGAGGAAGATTTGGAGATTCTGTTTAACCCATTAAAAGCTGCATAGTGAAGCTTAGGACAACTGTATTATTCATGAGTGACTCTTATGCTCCTGGTTTGTTTATACCACAGATTTTTACCGAAATATATTATGAGTTTGAGAGTTATAAAACACTTTATGGTCTGCACATGTCTCTATAAATCCAGGTTGCCTTAGTTACCATCTGGCTAACTGCACAGGTGAGGAGAGAGAAAGAGACTGAGAGGGAAAGAGAGAGGTTAGTGCTAATAAACTTTTAAAATCTTGAAAGATCTTGTGAATTGTTATGTTGTGATACAACAGAAAGATTTCAAGACCTTCACAATACAAGAGGACTATGAAAGCAAAGATTTGGACTGGTAGCTCTCTGAAAAGATAGTGAACACACTTATGGGTCTTTTTATTAAGAAAATAACAGAAGTAAATATTGCCTAATCAAGAGCTTTAGTGTAGCTAATGCTTAGTCCCTTCTTGAACACTTTCCGTATTGAGGCTGAAGAATTCTGTCTTCCTTGGTAATAAAACATGTTTCAGCCTCAGACTGTGAAAGCAGGTGGCATGGCATAACATATATCCATATGATAAAACCATCTTCACAACCCTCTTATCTAAACTGTGTATTGGGACCAGTCTAGTCTATGCTACCTCCTGACTGCAATGGTTAGGTTGCACTGTCCTGTGAAGCAGACAGAGGCACTGCCCATATAAGCTATTATGGACCAAAATTGTGCCATGGCATAATCTGATGACTAAATAGTAAAGACTGGATGTAGGATAGCTGGTCCATGCTCTGTTCTGATTTAGTATAAATGGAGGCAGAGGGAGAAAATACATCTTGCAAATACCTTCTGAAGTGGTTTGTCTACATCAACAAAGCAGGCTGGAAGTGTGGCACTGGTATTCCTGTGAAGTTTCGTGACAGAGTTGTGAGTCACATAACAGTTGATGTTTTTCTTAGAGCAAGTCCCAGCTGCCAGAATCAACAGCAAAGACCTGATATTCTCAGCCTTCATTTGAAAAGACAAGAGAGAAGATTAAATCATATAATTCTAACACACGCTGTCGTGAAGGAAAGCTTGCTTGAATGGAGATCCCCTTGTGGGCAGAAAAGCCAGCATTTCACAGAAGCTGTAATTTTAAGCCAACCTTGTAATATTCTGAGAACATACCCATTTCTTTGTCAGAAGAGCAGTACTACTAGTAGATTAGATACGTTTAGTTCATAACACTTTCTACATTCAACTGTCCTATATAACCATGGTAAACCAAATTTTGCTTTTTTTGTGAGGCAAAATGCACCTAAGAAATTTGGAAGCAAAACCAGAAGTGTCTGTCCTGTGTCTGTTCTCTGCACACTATCTGGAAATGTAGTCATGGCTCATTAGGCCTGTGGATTGGCTGTTTAGTTAACTCCTGCTGAAAAACATGATCACATAAGTTAAGAGCAGAATATTGACTTACATGGGAGACTGAGCCTCCAGGGAAGCTGAATACAGATGTTTGCAGTCATTCTTCTCTAAATGATACGCTGGGGATCAGGGGTATCGGTGATGATAGCTCCTAGCTGTGCCCTGACAAAATAGTTTCTCTAAATTAGAATAAGAAGAATGGGTAGAAATCAAGACACATTTATTGTATTTTTAGTCTAAATATATAAAGTAGGAAATGTGGCTGTGTGAACACACTGGCTATTTGCTAGTCATTAATTCGTAGTCTCTTATAAGTTTTAACCTGATTGCCAGTTTCAACTAAATCTAAAATACGGTTTGAGATGTCAGATCGCAATTTTCCATATGTATAGTGGAAAAGATGCTGGTAATGCTCTGGCAGAAAGGCTGTAGACATGGTAACTCTAACTAGACATAGGAGAATTCACACCAGAACGCCACTTCAAGACATGGGGCCTGTGCCTATTGGCTTCCCATGCAAGGGTCTACTGGTTTCTAAATGGAGTAACAGAGAGTGGGATCCCTGACACAAAAATGGATGTTAGGGATAAGTGGAAGAGTTTATTTGAAAGATATTAGATGATGGTTGGTGTTGGTGTTAGTGTTGGGTTATAGGTTGGACTTGATGATCTCAGAGATCCTTTCCAACCTTATGATACTGTGATACTGTGATATATTTATTTTAGGCTGGGAGTAAGCTGCAGTATTTCAAAAGAAGCCATGTCTTCTTACCTGAAATGTTCAAAGGAGTAGCTATTCTATTTTGTGTCAAAGGTATGAAACATTGGCCAGCAAGATAGGATTCTAGCTGGTGTGTTTCATCCCAGAAGTTTTTTTTCACTGTTTGTGCCCAAACAATATTTGTGGACTCACTGCTGTGAGTAGGTAGGCAGCTAAGCATCTCAAAGTTACTTGCTCACTTCCCTCCAGTGCGACGGGACAGAGAACTAGAAAGTCCATAATAAGAAAATTTGTGGGTTGAGATAAAGACAGTTTAATAGGTAAAGTAAAAGCTATGCCCACAAGCAAAACTATATTGGGGGTTTATTCCCTGCTTCCCATTGGCAAGCAGATTTTTAGCCATTTCCAGGAAAACAGCGCTTCATCATGCGTAAGTTATTTGGGAAGACAAACGCTATGACTCCCAATGTCCTTTCTTCTTTACTTCCTTCCTTCTTTCTCTCAGGGCTGATTGCTAAGGACAACATCATATGGTATGGAATATCCCTTTTATCAGTGGTGCTCAGCTGTCCTGGCTGTGTCCCCTCCCAACTTCTTGTGCAACCCCAGCTTACTTGCTGGAGGAGCAGTGTGAGAAGTGGAAAAGGCCTTGATGTTGCGTAAGAACTGCTCAACAATAGCTAAAATGTTGGTATGATTTCAGCACTGTTTTCATCACAAATCCAAACCACATCACTGTATGGGCTACTATAGAGAAAATTTATTCAATCTTAGCCAAAACCAGTACGTTCACTAGGGAAATCAAATATTGCACGCCTCTATTAAAAAATGCCCCAGATCTCTTTCTTCAATGGTAATAATAGTAATGAGCGATAATAGGCAAGAAAATCAGGAATGCTAAGTTGATGTGCTTCTTGGAAGGAAGCAGGATCCACCATTTGGGTGAAGGTGAAAGAAGGACCCAGGCAGCCCCTTGTTCTCCTTGCAGCAACTGACTGGCTGTATTAGCTTTCCTTATAATGTAATGACCCTCTTGCACAAAACCTGCACTCAGGCAAACACGAGCTTCTTGGGATAGTAAGACCAAACCAACTCTTTTGGCAAATGTGCATGGTAAAGGCAGTTATTGAGGTTCACCCACAAGCAGAAAGCTTGGTCATCTATACTTATTTTCAATTCTGGCATTGAAGCTATGGTTCCTCAGGGCTTCTTTTTACCCTTCTCCATCACGAATGCAATCATAACTTACCTGTTTTATCTGTTGAGAATTTCCTAAAGAGGTTATAACTTAAAAGTAGCTTTCAAAGTGTAGTAAAGACATATTTGTTCTCACCAATCACTGAACTTGGAGGGACCAAATATTAGACTGGAATATGCAGTGCAGTATGAAATAATTCCCAGTACTTTCTTCATGGCCCCAGTTTTCTTTGCTGACTTGATGTCTGAAATATAAAGAACAGATATTTTTTCTAGCAGTGTTGAACATAGATGAGTAATTCTTATGGTCTTTAAAAATAGTTCAGGCAAAGAACTACCCATCTGCACAACTAATGCACTTATAACCATCACATCTTGAAATTGCTTGGCTTCCTTTAAAGGCTCCTTGTTCCAGCAATTGAAGCTTACAGAAACAATAAATATGGCAAAGCTGTCATTTCTGATGGGATGAAGAGCTCAGAACCGGTTAGCATTAATTTACTTCTGGAGATGGTTTGAATTTTGACATTATAGTGGTTTGCTGTTACTGTTTCAGTTTGCTGGCAGAGCATTTCTTTAAACTCTTACTGCCTATACTCAGCAATATAAAAACAAGATTGCTTTTCATTGCCATTCTCTCCCAGCACAAGTTTGTGCCCAGGTCTCTTATAGACTTAGCTAAGCTTGTCAATCTGAGAACTTCATTTGTAATTTGCCAGGAGTGCTCAGGCCATATATCTTGCAGTAGTCCTTCATGTCACAGGATAGTCGGTAGATTCACACCCTTAGCAGTGTGAGGCCACAAAGGACCAGCATGCATCCCCCTGTGCAGGTTCTATGAGGGTTGTGATGCTATGGTAGGTGGGCTGCATACTTTCCCTTGTCTGCCATTCACAGTAGGAGTAAGACAGCAAGCTTCAGGGTCTCAGGGCAGTGGTATAGCTCAGGGAATTTAATTTGCTCTTCTGGGTACTTGTCCACTGCTCATTCCAGTGCTATTCCCTTTCCCTACCTGTGGTACACCATTCCCCAAGCTCCTCATAACATTTCCACTCACAGCCTTATTCTTTCCCCTTCTGGACTTTTTGGCTGCCTGGGTGTCAGCCACCCTGCTTTCAGTCCCACAACTGTTCCTACCACCCAGAAGAAGCAACTGAAGGAAAAAATTGACCCATTCTTCCAAAACATGTGATGGAGCATGCTTTCTAGAAAGAGTCTTTTATATGGACCTAGACACTCTGTGCAATGTATTTTGCTGAAACTGCTCATCAGGCACAAGGAGAGTGCCAATAAATGAGGCACGGAGATGAGCATGAAGGTGTTAGAGAATCATCATGAAAATAGTAAAATAAATACTTTAAATCTGTGAAAAATTTACTAAATTTATTCTAAATTATTTTAAATCTGCTTCTTTCTTTTGCCTCATTCCTTCAAACAGCAGAAGCAATTTTGCTGAAATTTTCCAAGGACTCTGCTTTTTCCACAATCAAAACATAAATTTAAGGGAAAATGTTTAAGCCTTCCAACATCTAATCTTGCTGTTTGTAAATAACAGGTGTGATAAGGAACTTTCTGTTGATTTCAATGGAAGTTGAGGACAAAGGGAGACAGCTGAGAGAGACACACCAGGAACAAAGAGGACAGATCAGTCAAAATGTGTCATATCAGTGAACACATGCAGTCCTGCCTTGATGGCTCACTTTTGCTTGTTTTCCTCCAGCGGAAGAAAAAAAAAGTGCCTTTTTGTGCTCTGCAAATACAGCCAGTGTCTCACTGAAGATGCTGAAAGGGGGAAGGGAAGGCTCAGAGACAAGCTGGAAAGTGAAGGGAAAATCCCACTCATTATTTATTTCTGTGCTTAGAACTTGAAATTCAAGGCTCAGAATTCATTTCAAGGGATATGAGTTTCCCAAGGGATTTCTGCATATACATATGAACAAGGGTGCCTCACAGAATTTGCAAAAGGACCTAAGCTGGCTGGGTGCCTAATCTTCTACATTTCCCTTCTTAGACTCTTTTGTAGATCAGACTGATTTCCTAGCTCACATCTTAATATGCTTTTGTAAACCTTCTGTAATCTTGCATTCACCAAATTCATTTGCTTGGTTATAAAGGAGGCAGTTATTTGCAGCAATACCCTATGAGAACAGCAGATGTTTTCAAGCAGCATTTTCCCAGAATAAATTCCTTTCTATAAACTGTTTTATCCTCAGAGTAATAACAGCAACCCCTTAGGAGAAGCAGAACACCAGGGTATTGCTGATACTGAGCGTTCCTGATATTTGTACTGAACTGGGGCCAGTATGGCATGAGGCGTCTCTTTCTCTACCCAACATAACTCCAATGTAGTATTAATTCATCAGCTATTGAAATCTCTTACTATGACATATCCTTATTATGTTACTTTTCTTTCTCACTTCCCTCAAAAAAGAAGCACCTCAGCATCCAGCTGTTTTCTACTTTTAGCGAGTCCGAATCTGGAAATTATGTAGGTGCATATTATTTTTTTCCAACCTTCATTGTTTTAAATGGCAGAATAATTTTTCCTGAAATTTTAAAGAAAGAGAGATATATATTTATATCTCTCCCCATTTTGTGGCCTATTTTTATATGCTACTTCTGAGTACCATAATCATGTGAACAATGCATTACACGTTGACAAATATTGCCTTTCCCTTGTTTCTCATCTTTTACTGCAACTGTGAAGAATGCGGCTTGAAATGAGGTAAATCCGAGTAAGTCACTTTGTGATTATTTGGAAGAGTCAATCAGTTTTCCAAAAATGTTTTAATTGATTTTATGTAAGAAAGTAACTCCCTAGCTAGAGGACTAAGCAAAGACAAGTTAGTTTTATAAAGTTATTGTATTTGTCTTAATTTCTTTATAGAGCTGCCCGAGTCTCAGACAGTGAAAGAAAACAAACCAAGGAAAATAATAGAAAACAATGGCAAAAAAAGATCTTTGGAAGCCTCCTACTTACCTTTTGAAAAAAGCCAAAACTTACCAGAATTTTCTTTGGCCTAACTATTCCTAAGTATTATGTTACAAGCAAAAGGGTTGGTGCCTTTCATACTCTATGAGATCTGTACAGGCCTTTGTCAGGAGCCCTCACTAATGAAATTTCATGTAGTTTTTGTATTTTTACTGCCTGTTTTTCCTGTTTACCTCCCTCAAAGATTCTACCTCTTCCACACCCATGCAACAGCTGTGACATTTACTTGGGAAGATAGGCTGAAATCTTCTTATTCTGTCCTGTATTGGTTTAACCTAGGATGGAGCTGATTTTCTTCATAGTAGCTAGTATAGTATTATGTTTTGTATTTGTGATTAAAACAGGGTTGGTAAAACTTTGATGTTTTGGCTTTTACACTGCTGGGACAATGGAAGCCAGTTAACCAAAGGGATATCCCGTATCATATAATGACATGATCAGAAATAAAAGCTGGATGAAAGAAGGAGGAAGCAGGGACATTTGGAGATATGACATTTTTCCTCCTAAGCTATTGATACACACGATGAAGCCCTGCTTTCCAGGAAATGGCTAAAAATGTGCCTGCCAATGGAATTCAGTGAATGAATTCCTTCTTTTACTTTACTTGGACACACAGCTTTTGTCTCTCTGTCTATTAAGCTGCCTTTATCTCAACCCACAAACTTTCTCACTTTCACCCTTTTGATCCTCTCTCCCTTCCCACTGGAGGGGAGTGAATGAGTGGCTGTGTGGTTCTTAGCTGCCAGTTGGGGTTAACCCTTGGCATACTGCCCGTTTTCACATGTTTTTACCCCTGTGAAACTGTGAGCAAGCTCAGCTTGGCAGAAGTGCTGTGATGGCTTTGAAGATGTGAAGAAGGGCTGGAGAGATGTTGGGAGAGTGAAGGGTTAAGGGAATCCTTGCTGGATATTGAACTCGGACTTGAGTGTGGCTATCCTGAGTATGACTAGAAACTACTTTTCAAGAAAGTGGGATGAAAGTCTTTTTAGGGAGGGAATAGACAATTTACATTGCCAAAAGAAGCTAGATAGTTGAAGGACGGAAGGTCTGGGATGACCAGAGGGTGCAAGTGGAAGAAGGTGGGACTGGGTGGCTCCGAGTTATTGCAAAAAGAGGGTGGCAGGCTTTCATCTGAAACAGGGGTGAAAGAAGGAATGAGTCCTGATCTAACAGTCCAGCCATCACCCTAGATATTCCTTTGCAGTGTTTTCCCGTGCCACATCTGTAAGCCTTGTGTGGTTGTCCTAGAATACCTCAAGCGACTCTACACACTTACAGTTTGACAACTGAACTGCTCACAAAAGCAACTTAGTTCATCCTGAAGTATCCGGTTACTGACTGGTCAGGCATATTGCTCTTTTGAGTCCTTTCACTTTACTGACTAGATTGGACTAGATTATAATGAGAGTCTGGGCTCATCTCATAGATGTAGATTTGTATTTCTCAGTTGGACACCTGCGGTGTCAGAGGGCAAAGAAAGACCCTGCTGTTAACACTTCTTAGTGTTGTCTCATCACATAGGGTTAGGATTTCCACTGGTGTGTCTTTCCAAAGCTGCACTAAACCAATGACTTCTAAATATATCCCTGCTGCAAGCAGCCAGCATCCTCTGTCTTGCATTAAGGCCAGAATCCCCATTCTTAGTCTGTAGGAAACTCTTCACTTAGAATTTTTTAAGGAATAAGGGTGGAGGTCACAGCTCCAAGTGGTAATCCGTATTACTTGTTTTCACAACATTCCCCAGACTGATTTTTCAGCTGGCTGATTTTGGGATCTGGCTGTTCATCACAAGTCAGTTTAGATCCTTTTAGCTCTCCACTAAGTCCCTTCTATTTTTTAAAGCCTGGACATGAAAACTGGGCACAGTACTGAAACAGTAATTTCTACAATGTTCCATGCAAAAAGTAGGGAATTCTTCTCTCCTACTGCTGTCTATGTTCTTCTGCTTATACATGTTTTGCTCGGGTGAAAAAAAATAGACACCAATTGCATCAATGTGATCTCTCAGCAAAGTTCTTAATGAGTGTTCCTTGCAAAGAAACAAAGAAATGGAAAACATTGTTTTCTTCTTTCAGCTCCGTCTGCAATGTGCCAGGAAACATTGTTCTACACGTTATCAGCAGCATAAATCTAATACTGCTTAGAAACACTTGTTTGAGAAATAAGAATCAGACACCAAAACATGTAAAAACTCGATGCTGGGTCTGCAACTGTTGCTTTACTGCAAATGATAGGAGGCATTTGTTTTTCCTTGTTTTTCCTCTCAGGAATTTCATAGCTTTTGCTTTATGACAGATAAAAAATATTTTCAATAACCTTGTATCAAGGAATTTGGTGTGTGATTCCTAAATTAATACAAGACAAACAAAACCTTCTTTGCTTCAGGATTATGAGTGATCAAAGTGTGTGCCTAGTGCTGCCTGGTACAATTCCCTTCATAGGTGGCTCACTCTTTTTGTACAAGTGTAAAAATCCAGAAACACTTAATGCATTCACAACCCATCCTTTTTTTTACACTTCATTTCCTGTTGCTTATTATGAAGCATTGTCAGACAACTAGATCTCTGTACCTTATGGTTCATCAGCACCCTTGCCAAAATACTCACAGGATTACCAAGTGCTGAGGCAAACTCACTATTCGAACAGACTCACATACACATGCATACATACAGAGGCTATTAAGATTTAATTATTATTCATAAATTAGTTGTAATTAGACTGTTCATCAGTCTGAGAGATCATGCTCACCTGTTACTTCTTAAAATTTATTACCATTGCTTGTTTTTCACGGGTGTTTTTCCCAACAATTTCAATGTAACATCCTCTTATTGCTGAAACAGTTGAGAAGATTTTGAATTGCCCAACCTGGTGTTAACTCCATAATTCTGTCAGCTCCTCCAGGCAAGGTTCCTTACCTTGCGTAAGAGAAGAATAGTTACAGGACAAGATCTTATTCAGCAAAGCAGCTGACAGGAAAATGAACTGGTCATGATCTGGTCTGGCTTCCATTCCCAGAGGTTTCATGCATATGATTCCACATCTACATCCTAGAAGGTCCCTTGCACTTCCAGTGGTCTCTTCGAAAAGTAGCTCTTATCTTAAAGAGAGGGCTTAAATGAGTATTGTCCTAATACGCTTTGATCCTGAAGAGGAGAAGGATTAGTCTATCATCTTCTGCATTGTTTCTTAGTATGGATGCTCTTAGCTTTCATGCATGGTTTTTAAAGATTCTTTTCAGAAAAATACTTCCCCTCTGTCAGAACCCTAAGCACTTCTCCCAAATGCATGATTTCTACTATAAAACCAAACACCAAAACAGGATTTGCCGTCATGAGCTTCACAGTGGCTGACTGAACCTTTGCGAGGTCTTGGCTGAACAGTGCATGGGTGGGGGGAATAATTTCTTTTTCCTGTAGGCTGTTTCATATAATTTAATGCCTGCTCTGTACTTTACTTCACAATGCAGCTGTTTGTTTGCAAGCAGTCCAGGATCCTGTGTCTGGAAATGGGTCTTTGGATCTAGCATCTGCAGAGGCAGCTGTATCTTTCCCACCTCTTTCACTAGAATGTATCTGCTTATGAAGTATTCAGCTGGGCACTCTGTTTGCCCTTTTCTCCCTGTTCCCTAACAGACTGCAGCATCAAATGCTTTTTTATTTCACTTGTGAAACAGTAAGCCAAGAGGCAAGCAAGCTCACGAAATAAAAAAATACTCACGAGCAACCAAGAAGAAGAAAAGACAAAACAAATCCTCCCATTGAGGTGGACATCTCAGAGCTCATTTATTTCAACTTCCAACTTAAGCAGAAATATTCCAATTTGTTGATGTTGAAAAGTAAGTTGCATCTTGGCTGAGGTACAAGATCTCAAATTTCTCTTCTACATTTATTTTTCTTAAAGTAGAACTTACATCTACATCTGCACAGGAGCAGATAAAAGAGTGGGTAGATGAAGCCTGCCTTTTCAGAGTATGTTTTTCCTTGCTCAGAACTCCACCCCAGCTGGCTACATGGATTAGAGAAGGTGTTTTAATAAACTAACTTTTATCCTTCACTTCAGCAGCAGAAGTTAAGGGCAAGTTGGAATATAAGGACCAGAGGAGTCTCAGTTATGCCAGTTTGTTCCTTGCTAGTTATGCAGGAGGTAGCAGCCTGGGAAATGTGATAAGATAAGCTTGAAATCGTACCCTACTCCTGTTTTGGATTCAGCGGGAAAGAGGGCATCATCTAGTTGCTTGATTAAAGGCACCTGGGACTTGTACAGAGTCCCTAAGGTATCCTGTCCTGTGGCATACCTATGCATCCAACTTGGATGCCATGGACATCTCATGACTATACACTTCTTTTTGGACAACTGAATTGAGTCCCAAGAACCAAAATGACAAGGAAGCATGTATTTTCCACCCAGAACTTCCTCAAAACTCATGCTTCCACCTTCAGATTTTAGTATAAAAGAGAAGTAATGGTTTAAGTGTTTCTCTGTGTTCAGATTAACAGAGGAATTCAGTATTACTAAATACACAGACTCATAGTAATCTCAATAATAATAAATGGAAGTATCTCCCTGACATTGGCTTGAGTCTGATCCAAAAGGAGCCTGATTGAAGTTGCATGTTCCATGGAAAAGGGATTGTATCTTTGGCAATAAGCCAGTGGGGTTCATCTCTACAGAGTGGCTTCAGAAGGTCAGGAGGGAAATAGCTTGCTTTTTACATTCCTAATATTATTCTTCCATGACTACTATTCAAGCAGCTGTCATAAAGACATCAGAAAGTCACTGGATACAGAGCAGCACCTCTGGCAAAAGGACTAGTGGGACTTACCTATGGAGAATTCTAAGTATGACTAAATGTGATGGCAGACTTCCCTCCTGTCTCTATTCGCCCCCCTTCTCAAACCTTTCATGCTGAAATTTACTCCCCATCCATAATCTAGGCATGATTTGGCAGCCCAGATCTTGTGGTTTTAGAATTCCTCATGTGAAATAATAACAAACAAATGAAAGAGGTTATTGAAAACATTACAGACCATAATTTTAATAAATGTTGGCTCCTGTCACTGTGTTCTCAAGTATTTATAGTTTTATATACTGCCAACAGATCCAAGTGTTTTGTCTTTTTGATAAACATTTCATGTAATCATAAATTAACTCATTTTTCATCAAAATCTGACATCAGCAGTTAAGCTGTCACTATGTAGAAGTACTAGGATTGGCAAATCCTTGTCTCCTAATGGAAACAAAAAACTTTGTATGTGTCCTAGACAGTGAGCTAAGTGCACCCAGGCTGAGTCTGCTATCACGGGCCACATTGGTCACAGATCTGACATGCAGTGATTCTGCAACTCATGCATCAGCCAAAATGGCTCTCAGAAATGTTCACCTTATTAATAATCCTGCATAGCTTTCCATAATGCCAAGGAGATAAAAGCCTTTTCATTGTTTCTTGCTTACTTGTGTTGTGCTCCATGTGTTGCTAGTTTAAATCTTTAGAGTTCTGCACCAGGTAGTTTGTTTTTTAAATACAATGCTGATAAAGCCAGACTGCAGATTGGTAGAAGATTAATTTATCCACATGATGCTAGGATTTACCCATTTTCTGATTGATTCAGACACTTTGAGCAGATAGATCTGCTGCCACCTTTTTGAGAAAACTGCAGAGGAGGAGTGTTCTAGGTGAAGCTGAAGTAGAATCAGTTTTCTAACTTTTCAGCTAAGTCTCGTCTAAGTAATTTCATTTTCTTAAAGGTAACTGCATGTTTTTCAGACAGTGTTCCTCTCTTGAAGTGGTAGCACAGGGCATTGGTAGGCAGAAAAGTCATCGCTTATACTTATTCCTATAGAAACCAAGGTCATCTCGAGCTAGTGGAGTGTCGTTATATCAAAGCAGCAAAAAAAAGTCACACCTGCAGGGAGGAGAGGACAGAAGAAGTGATCCAAAACTGACCAAGGGAGTATTCCATTCCATATATCATACTTGGTATAAAACTGGGGGATCACAAGGGTCAGTCTCTTCTTCTTTGATGTCCAATGTCCACTGAGAACCTTGTTGTGGATCCATACATTCCTGAGTCCAATTCCTGAGTCCAGCTCGCTCCCGCTGCTAAGTCCAGCCCAGGACCTTTTCCCCTTTGCCTGCTCTGCAGCATCTGTGTTGATGTAGCCATCAGGATGGGTGGCAGAGGGGTGTGTGGAATGCGATTTCATATCTTTGTATATATTTAAATATATTATTAATTGTATTTTCTTTATTACTATTGTTGTTTCATTAAAACTGATTTAATTTTAGTTTCCATCCCACAAGATTTTGTCTCTCATTTCTCTTTCCCCTTTTGCTGGAGGGGGGGAAGCGGGCAAAGGGAATTGGGATCACAACTACTCTTTTCTAGCTACAAATCTAGCTGGACTGAGGCTAAACAATGACAAGGAAGCAGAACTGTCCTAAGTTACGTAGAATCTCAGGAAGAGCTCTGCTTATAGCTATAATCCATACGAATTTTTCATTCTGAGCAAAGAGTCATGCTTAACCCCCCCCCCAGTTTATTCCATGAGCTGTTCCATTTCCCAGTGTTCTTGAAGAGAGGGCTTGGATTTCCTCAGGTATACATTCTGTCTGCAGAAACATATCTAAGCATAGGGCTGTAAAGGCACCTCTCAAAGAGGGCATATGTTTTACCCTTCTAGCACCCCAGAGCACAAGCTGGAAAATATGTCTTTTCTGCACAAACATGGCAGATGAAATTAAAGCAGTGAGTGGCTTCTTGAAAGACCTGGGGCAGAAGGTAAGAGTGAGCAAATGCACCCAGGCTACTGCCAGCACAGTTGTAGTTGATGTGGAGGTACAGAGGCTGCTGAAAGAGCACTTGACAAACTTGAGAGATTTTGGAAGCCTATAGACCCACGTAAATCCTTCCCAAAAATTAACTACTGTCATTAACTACTGTCACCCAAGCTCAGACTTGAAGGGCTGAGATTAAAGGTGAGTTGGAATCTAATGCTAGTTCCAGGCACACATCTCTTACTGGAAATGGCTGACGTTAACGTCAGGGATTAATGTGCAGAGACAACACAGCTCATGTTGCCTGGGCATCAAACTGGCTGCTTATGTGCTAGATCTAGGATCTATGAACATGCCAATGAATTTCTTGAGACTCTATTTTCCTACCATAGAAGTGGCACTGTACCAGCACAGCTACACATCTTCACCTGGGAAGTGATTCATGCCAAGATGACTGTGAGCAGAAGAAAACAAATCCAGTTTACTGGTTCATTCTCCACTCAGGAAAATGTTTCTATAATCCTTCCTTGACTGCAGTTTTCTGCTTGCATGGGGAAGAAGAAAATGTTACCTTCCTGCTCTGGGAGCCAATATGGAGTAGCTTCCTTGTGCATCTCAGGAATCAACCATAACCAGCCCCTGTGGACACCTTTTGCCTTGTTTCCAGCCTGTCTGTCTGAGGACTGGTTGTGGCAATGGTGGACTTACGTAGCAGATAATCCTGGGTGCAATCATGCAGCACTTGCAGAACGACCGAGAGATCAGGCCCTGCCAGCATGGATTTAGGAGGGGCAGGTCCTGTCTGACCAACCTGATCTCCTTTTATGACTGTGTGACTCGGCTGGTGGATGAGAGGAAGGCTGTGGATGTGGTATACCTGGACTTCAGCAAGGCCTTTGACACCATTTCTCATAATTGACTCCTGGAGAATGTGACAGCCCATGGCTTGGACAGGAGTGCTCTGTGTTGGGTTAGGAATTGGTTGGTTGGCCAAGCCCAGCAAGTGATTGTGAATGGTGTCTCATTCAGTTGGTGGCCGGTCACTAGTGCGGTCTCCCAGGGGTCAGTGTTGGGCCCGGTTCTGTTTAACATCTTTGTTGATGATTTGGATGAGGGGATTGAGTCCATCATTAGAGAGTTCGCAGATGATACAAGCAAGGAGGAAGTGTCGATCTACTGGAAGGTAGGAGGGCCCTACAGAAGTACCTTGACAGACTAGAGAGATGGCCTGATTTCAATGGGATGAAGTTTAACAAGTCCAAGTGCCAGGTTCTACACTTTTGACACACAACCCCATGCCGAATTATAGGCTGGGGACAGAATGACTGGAGAGCAGTCAAGTGGAAAGAGACTTGGGAGTGATGGTGGACAGGAAACTCAAAATGAGCCAGCAGTGTGCCCAAGTGGCCAAGAGGGCCAATGCTATCCTGGCCTGCATCAGGAATGATGTGGCCAGCAGGACTAGAGAAGTTATCATCCCCTTATACTCGACACTGGTTGGGCCGCACCTTGAGTACTGTGTCCAGTTCTGGGCCCCTCAGTTTAAGAGGGATGTTGAGATGCTGGAGTGTGTTCAGAGGAGAACAACAAAGATGGTGAAGGGGCTGGAGCACAAGCCCTATGAAGAGCAACTGAGGGAGTTGGAGTTGTTTAGCCTGGAGAAGAGGAGGCTCAGGGGAGACCTTATTGCTCTTTATCACTACCTAAAAGGAGGTTGTAGGCAGGCAGGGGTTGGTCTCTTCTCTCAGGTGACCAGTGACAGAAGAAGAGGACATGTTCTCAAGCTTCATCAGGGGAGGTTTAGGCCTGATATTAGGAAAAAAATTTTCACTGAAAGAGGGATTCGCCAATGGAATGCACTGCCCAGGGAGGTGGTGGAGTCATCATCCCTGGAGGTGTTTAAAAGCGGATTGGATGAGGCGCTTAGTGCTATGATTTAAATGATGAGCGGGTGCTAGTGTTGGGTCATAGGTTGGACTAGATGATCTCAGAGGTCTTTTCCAACCTTGTGATACTGTGATACTGTGACTTGTAATTAAAAATAGTCACCATTCAGTTTATAGAGTTAACTATTAAGTTGAAAAAAATAAGTGCTTATTCTTTAAAGTAACTAGTAGCCTTCTGATTTGCTAGTGACAACAAAAGCAGTATCATGATGATGCCTTGCATTTTTTCGTTCAGTATTTCTGCTTCAGCTAATGTCTACTCTCATCCATCACATCTTTTCAAATTTTGGCTTTCTTCCCAGGCAGGATATGTTTGATTTTTTTTTCTTATAAAAGAAATAGAATGCAATAGTAACCATTTTTTTTAGTTGCAATGAAAAATACAAGGAGATAAAGAGCATCTCAATCAAAAAGAAGGTGAAAGCACAGGTCTTACTCTTTAAAGACTTAAACACTGCTTATTTCTCTGTTCTTCCAAGCTGAAAAATTGTGATTCTTTATTCATTTGAAAATGGTTGTAGTCATATACATGGATAAGGCCTTTGTTTGTTTATCAGTCTCTTGTGCACTGTATTTCTCTTGTCTTCGCTTGTTTAATACGAAGCCTTTCAAGATCTTTTCTCTCAACTACTTTGTTGAGTGTGTGGAGTACTTAATACAGTATAATGCTCAAAGTGCCACTAACAACTCACTTATACAATTGGAAATGGAGAAATTGGATTTTTTGCTTAAAGAAACAAAGGAAGCAAGATGGAAAGCACAGCATAAGGGAAGGAAATAATTTCCTGTATAAGAGCTAGGCTAAGAGCAGATTTGGCACCTCTTCACAGCTTTGGATCCAGCAGTTCTTGGTATTTGTTGACTTCAGACCCCACTGGGAATTTTTACCACCTGACTTGCACTCTGGGCTTCTGCTACTGACCACCCAACAGAAAGAAAAAAGAGGATCTTCAGAAAGATATTCCTGAGAACAAGGTTTTAGCACTAGGGAATACAAGAAATGTTACTCTGGCTTAAGTAACATTGTGCCCTGTCTGCTCCTTAATAATTTCTGTTTTCTGGTAAATTGAACTACAGCTCGTTTTAATAACACCATGGAATCAGACCTCCCACTGGAGACTGTAGGCATTGCTTGTATTTTAAGCCAGTGTCTTAACACAAAGGGTCAAAACAAGTGTGAAAGTTCTAGAAGGAAACAAAGATGAATCCTAGTATATTTACTACTGTTTCCTATCCATGACCTAGACAGAGTAGGAGTATTTAAAAACAGAAGTAACTTTTACTGTTATGGACTGGTTTGTTTTTACCACAGCTTTGTAGGCTATGTCATAGTGGAGAAAAGTATAAATGAAAGAGACTGGCACTTGTCCTGGTATCACACATGAAGGAAAAGTAAAGACATTCTCCAAACTATTGGACTTCAACAAGTGGCTAAAACTTGGACTAGTATAGATTATTGTAGTTTTCACACACAAAGGAGTACAATAGTAATTAGAAATCAATGGCATAAGGAGATTAAAAAAAAACATTTAAAGAGTTTGGCTGATTAAAGGACTGGCCACGCCAAAGTGAACATAAAAACATCGGACTGGACTTCTTGATTCAACATGTTTAATTATGCACAATTATGAAAAAGTGTATAATACATGCATGGTATAAAAAGGTCTGCACAGCATTTATTCCAGCTGCCTTTATAGGCCAATAAACCAACTATAACAGTCTGTGTCAAGACTTAAAATCAAAAATCAGATACCAACATTATAGTATAGCATGCAAAGATGAGCAAAGTCTTTGCCATGACATCCTCCAGTACTCACAGGACTCAGGCAGTGCAAAATACTACAGACAAAGGCAAAAATTCAGCTTTAGCACTCTATACCACTCTGATCTGAGGGGAATATGTACCCCACTACCCCCAGGATGTGAGTGTGACAGTGAGACTTGCCAACAAAGAGACAACTTATCACCTACTGCCTGTCTCTAGCAATCTGCAGTGATTCAGAGAGAGGTAAAATCTTCCTCTAAAGCATCCCAGGGGGAAAATTATACCCTAGATTCCCCTAGAACACTGGCAGAAACCCTGAAGAATGTCAATGATATTATATTCAATGGTTTAGGATTCATGATCAAACCAATGGCATCATCTGAAAGCATCAGCTGTTTCACAGGAAGTTGAAACTGGCATCTAAAAAGAAATAAGTGGTGGAGGGTGGGGAAGGCTACATTTGACACATAGGTCCAGATCATCTCCAGTACTCGTATATGTACATAACATATAATGTGGACAGAAATTCCAGGAAAGAGGAAGGAAATAAAAGCAGAGGAAAGATAAAATACTGTCTGGTTTATGAGGCGATAAAATTACTCCATGGTGCTGCTGCGGTAAGAGTATAACATAGACATTTGAAATGTTCACATATACATATGTATGTTTGCTCAACTGTAATTGCAAGTAGTCACCAAAGACATTTAATCAGGGTAGAGGCAGTCTCGGAAAGTTCTCATCAGTGAAGTATCTTCTGATTGCAAAAGCTTATAATGAAGTTAACAATAATAACACTTTAATCATAGATAGCTGCTGTTGTGGGGAGTATAATAGCTACATCATTTAGGCAGAATTTCTTCTCTGACAAACACAAATTTAGATCATAATCGTCAGATGTTTGTTTCCCAATTCTCAGCTGAGTCAATTAAAAGTAGAGAGAGTAGGAGAGTTCTTGCTGAGAGATGAATGGACCCAAACTCTTTGGAAAGACAAATCTTTTTTTGTTCACTTCTCTACTTATTGATTTAGGAACTAAACATTGGATACTGAATTTAAATTAGGACCCAAAAGATACTTCTCTGCTTTAGGAACACAGTTGATGAATTAAGCTGACCATGTTGCCTTCCTCATCTTCAGATACATCATCACTGAAAAGAAAATCTGAACTATATCTTTTAGGAAAGTTAGTTTACTGTTCAGTGAAAGACACAAGAGATGTTGGAACAGAATTCAAACAAAAGAGTCCTAATCCTACATCCGGTTACATACTTTTAATCAAGGATTATCTAATGTGACATGCACAGAGAGAGGGCTGGAGAGAACTTTCCTTTCAACACAGCTGAGTCTTCCAAATAGCGCAGCCAGGAGGGCAGCCAATGTGGAAGAACTGATATATTCCCTGATCTGTGGTTGGAGGATGTCCTACTCAAATGACTAGGAATTAAACCTGAAGCTGCAACTGTTATGTCTTGCATCAGAAATCTGTTCCAAAAATAAATGCAATGAAGATGTCGAGCTGGTAGAAGAGGGTCACCTTGCAAGTGCAAACTTATTTCTGATAACTATATATACTGAGTATTAGGTATGATCTCCAGATTTCTAGGAGTGTGTCAGAGAGGAAAACAGAAATTGTAGCAAGAAAATCTGAGGGGAAATTGAAATAAGTTGGAAGCATGCAGGCTCGAAGTCTTCCCCTTAAGTGAGTCAGCAGCTGTTATTGACACAGCCCAGTACGCATTTGAATGAAGTCCATGGAGCATGGTTTTAAAGAACTGTTTAAAAATCTAGCAAAAGAAAACACTGTGGGGAAATATTTTCCTGCTGTTCATAAAGTAGACAGAAGACATGGAAGTGCTTATTCCACAACTTGTTTCAATAACAGCAGCTGGTGGTTTGCCCTTGGCTCAATGATGATAATGATCTACTGCAAAAGAGAGGTTTTTTTCCAGGGTCTGTTAGGTCCCTGCTAAGGTTAACAGCAGACCTTTGGTACCACAGACCATTGTAAGGACAAGAAGTCTCATTCCTGTCAGATTCCATTGGTTACATTTTAAAAATTAGCCTCTAATAGAGCACATTAGAGTTGCGCAACCTCTCCACCCAATGGTACAACAGAAAAGGAGAAAAAATGAAAATATATCAAAATCTTCTTCCAAAAATATGTCACTTCTTGGATGAGAGAGGTAAACACTACAAAGAGGTCAGTGGTCTTCCACAGCTGTCTGGTTTGGCTTTCACTGTTGAGCTGACATCCAGATTTTTAAGACCTTAATATTTAAATTCAAGTTGAAGGGAAAACTGACACAAAATATTTCATAAATACATGCTTTCAGAATGAAGCTCAAGCTTAGATAACATAGTTCAGCACAGACTTCTCTTCTCTACATTTCAAAAGAAAGTCAAAGACAAAATAAACTTTCCCATGATGATGCAGTATTTGGAAAATGTTAAGGAGGATTTTGAGGTGTGACTTTTTGTCTTCAGCTGCAACATACTCACCTTTTCACTAGCTTCTTCATTGCTAGACTTACATGCAGAATTTCTAATTAGGTTGGAAGAGTCTTGAAAGTAAATGTCAGTGACCTGGAATGGAAATTATAACCTTGCAAACAGATGTGAAATTAAATGCACAGCCACGTCAACCATATTTTTAGCCATTACTGGAAAAAACACAGCTTTCTCTTTCTGAGTGGAGTTCCTTATTGATTAAGTGCATGTTTCAGGTCAACACATCTGACTGAAGTTGAAATTTCTGTGATAAAAATATTGAAGTCCTAGTTCAGGTCTGTCTTGTCAGATGATCTCCTTAATGACTACAGACAAGTAGCAGTGACACATTACATATCCTGAAAACTGCCTGAGAATATGCAATGCTAAAGTTCTTATTACTGCTTCTTTGAGAGCAATTTTATGACACTGATGGCAATGATTGCATGGTATTTGTTAATATAGTGTTGTGAGAAATTTAAAATTATGTAAAAATGAGTTAGCTATAATTATATTTCATATTTTAACCTTCCATTTTTGTGCAGAGCGCAGATATTACTGAAAAATCTTACCCTGACATTGACCCTGAAGGTGAGAACAATGCAGACACACCCCACACAGTGCAAGTAATAGTGGAAATAAAGAGGTATCCACAAATATCAGTGTTTTAATGTATTTACTGGTGCTGGACCTGAACTGACATTTCCATTAATCATGCCGCAATTTGTGGACTTACTGACTTTCTTGAGGATCTTTGTTGTGCACTTCATTGCATGCTGTACCCAAGTCTGAAATGTGCAGGTGGCACTTGGTCAATACATGTTTACCCTCCTTGCCTAGTTCTATGCCTGGCTGCAATCAATGGGGGGAAAAAAAAACCCAGAACATTCAACACAAAAGCATGTGGTGTGGAGAGCGGATAATGTGTCAGTCAAGTTAGCAATGCTGCTTCCTTGGAGCAATCTGTGAGAGCTGGCCATCAGCAGTCAGGTGTTGCTTTTTGTGGGCGTCCTTGAAAATGTGAGTCTTGAGGGGGGAATCTGGAGGAGATAGAAGCGGTGGTTCCACAGTTCAAGATTATGTTTCCTTTAGCAGTAAAATTTGATCTGTGGGAGAAGCAGATGTGACTGACTGAATTGGTGGGTGGATGTGTACAGTGGGAGTACCCGTTGCTTGACTGTGAAGGCTGCATCCCTTAGCTTTTTCCCAAGGCATGATGTGTAGATCTCTAAACTCTTCAAAAAAATAGGTATTTGTAAACCAAGCTCATTTTTGCTGTAGTGTACTGGTAATATCTGCTCTGCTGACATGTCTGAGGAACCAGTAAGAATTACTACAAGGGAAGCCTGGACATGCAGGTGTGGAAATCTCTAGCTATACTTAGAAGATGTTACTGAAAGCCTCAGAAGAACAGCAAATACCTAAACTCATAGTATCATAGAGCGTCCTGAGTTGGAAGGGACCAACAAGGATCATTGAGTCCAACTCCTGCCCTTACATTAGATGGCCCCAAAATTCACACCAGTTCTGTACAAAATTCACACCAACTTCTTCTAACCTTCTTTGTGCAGGAGAGTGACTAAAAAAAATCTGGTTTTCTGTAAACAGGCATTCATTTCTGTGTCAACATCACCAGAAAAAAGCAAAGCATCTTTAAATAAGACTCATTCTGTCTCCTGAATGCAAAAGCTCCACAGTGTGTTGTCAATGACCCCTCCAGTTGGACAGCATCTATTGTTCTCCTGTAAGTATTCCATTAACTCAAATTTCTACCAAAATGGGTTAGCTACTCCCAATTTCTCCTTTATGAGCTGTACCAGATTAAAAATGCTTCAATAATAAATACCTGAACTTAGTCTCAGAGCTGCAATAACGTGTAGTGACCATACATTAGAAACTATTGGATAATGCATTATAAAAAAACAGGCAACTTCGCAATAAATTATGAAACAGCCCCATCATAAAACACATAAATTATGTTTCTTCAGATTAAAATGCTATTGATATTTTGGCATTGTTTATTATGCTACATAGCACAATACACGGCCATAAATATTGCTCAAATGGCTAGCACATGACAGGCTTTATGGTAATACTGTACTTTACCTCTGAGTGGATGCAGATACAATCACAGGCTAAGAGAGTTGGGCTTGTTTAGCCTCAAGAAGAGAAGGCTCCAGAGAAACCTTAAAGCAGCACTAAAAAGGGGCCTGCAGGTGTTCAAGCCCAGGTTGGATGAGGCCTAATCTAGTGGAAAATGTCCCTGCCCATGGCAGGAGAGTTGGAACTGGATGATCTTCAAGGTCCCTTCCATCCCAAACCATTCTACGATTCTATGATAATGTTAAACCACTTTTGAGTAGGTTCTGTAGAGGAAAGTGACTGGCCCCTGCTATAAGGTAGAATAACCTCCACTCACTACACTCTACACCCAGAACCTGTAAAGCTGAAGAGACTGATGTATTACAAGGACCTCTACTGTTCTTGCATCTACAGAGAACTCTTATTTTTATTACTATCCTGGATTTTTGCACTTTTTTTCTAGATCCTGGATTTCTCCTTCTAGATCCTCATTGTTTCCCCCGTTATTCCTGTCATTGATTTTGGTCAAGCTACTCTTGACCAGAAGACATCAGGATCTCACAAGAGAACTGAAGTTGTAACCCTAACTCTAGTAAAATGTGTCTTGTGATGTTTCTCAAAGAGGGACAGTAGAAGCCTTGACTAAAATTCCAGTTTTCTGGGAGGGGGGGTCAGCTGACTGCTTTTGATCAGGATTGGTCAAGTGCATTTTCTTCACGGTAGAGCAGAAATACACAGTGTAGAAGGTAAACATATAATGATGTGTATTTTAGTATCATGCAGTATCTGGAAAGGCTGAGCAATGGGAACATAACCTGGGAGATTACTCTTTTGTCTGAATACTTTCTCTCCAAGAAAGAACAGGCAACCATTATTGGAAGGTGAGTTTCCATGTAATCTAGAACTGTAAAACACCTCAGAATGTTTTTGTTGTTTCATAAAGAAAGTAGTAAAGTATTGCCACTGCCCCAAAAGGATTGTAGTGAAAATAACTTACACACAATATTATTGCTGTTGTCATTACCAATAACTGATGGAAATTTTCACAGCAGGGCTGATTCAGCTGCTCTCCCTGTTCAGAGAGGGCAAAACAGGGCTATCTGAGCTTGGACTGGAAGTTGGTGAATTTTTGACCCACGGTCACTTATTCTACATGTGGGGAAAAAGAAAATAAAAGAAAAAGAATTGCCTTTAAGAGAAGTAAACACTTTTTTTTTTTTAATTCTTCCTGATCCTATACACCTTATGAAGGAAGAGAAGCGGAGCTTGAGAAGAGTTATCAAATTATATAGCATCTTCCTAGCTTTGCGTTTTTTCACAATGCAAAAAAATGGCCATGCTCTTCACAGTCCTAAGCATTCCTGGATGATTGTTATATTTTTTTTCCTGCGTGTGGATTACAAAACATAATTTAGGAGCACTTCAGGTTGCAAAATGCTAGTCCAAATAAGCTGACCAGTCTTATACAAACAGAGATTCAAGAAGGAAATTGCAGAATGGGAAATGGTTATGGGACAAAACACATAGAAAGGTGTTGTGTGGCTGCCTCTTTTTCCTGAGTCAGGTCTAATGCAGTGTTCCAATTACATGGTAACAGTGAATGAATATCACTGTAGAAGTGTGACCCTGTTGTATGCAATGCGCAACACTAAGGTCAAGGCAGCAAAATCCCTTGGGCTTTCTGCAGGAATAGTGTTCTTGACTATTTTGTGCTGATGAATTCTGAGTTTCTGTCATAGCAAAACAAGCAAGAGACATGGAAAGTGGTTTCTCCAGCTTCCTAGCATTAAAACATACCTTTCCCTGGTATGACTTTCCCTAGGTCCTGGCATGTTTTCCTTCTGCTGCAACATGCTCTGCATTAACAGACTTCTGGTTTGACCTCATCATTAGGTTTTTATTTTACTTTTTTGATTGTAGTGACTAAATATAACAACAAATTATTTAAAGAGGAGACAGAAATAAGTGTTAGAGAAAACAAACAGCCTCCCCCTCTGCCAACATGCTGAGTGGCATAGCAGCAAATGTTTGAAAGAATCAGATTTAATTAGAGTTCCTTTGAGCACTGAAAATTCCATTTATGCAGTCTATTAAAATAATCTTCTGCATTAATACTAATTTACATCATCAAAATAGCACTTCATCTATTATTCATAGGGCATTGTAATTTCTCCCAACTGAGAGGGTGAAGCGTGGTAAGACTCTTCTGCTAAATACTGCACAGATACTAAGATATCAGAAATTTCTGGGTTTTTTCTACCACATTTGATATCCTACTTTCCTCTGGAGCTGTGTAATGACCACTGAAAAGATCACAATAATTGCAGTCTTTCTATGCCCCTTGTGAAAAGCATCTGCCTTTCACAGGCATTCTTGTAAAATCAATCTCCCTTTGCCTGCTGTCCAAGTGCAGCTTCATTCAGGGGAGGTTGCAGGACCTGTTTTAAGCAAGACAGTAGCTCTTGAAGGAGAGGGAAGAAAAGTCTCCTTTCTTCTCAAGTGTGAAGGGCAAGAGGGAGAGTTGATGTGCAGAGTACAACACAGTTGGAGTTTCATGCAGTGTTGTCTTGGAGATACTAAACTCTTGCTTTCGATCCAACAGCAAGTGACTGATGCTACTTTTTAGCTTTCAGTCTCTGTGGTGGGTTCTTTGTGTGTGTGTAGGATATTGGTGTAACTCCCTCATCTCAATGGGCATCCATAACACACACACTGCCTCATACCACAACCCCATGAGAGACTGGGGCCTCTGGCTTTTAGAGGAGCAGGTGCTAATGGACATAATGATGCGTTTTAATTTCTGAGCCTACTGTCATTATGCTAAGAAGACAGACCACAGTTGTCTTTAAACTACTCTGGTAGCATAGAAGGATTGTTCAAGCACAAGCCCTATGAAGAGTGACTGAGGGAGCTGGGGTTGTTTAGCGTGGAGAGAAGGAGGCTCAGGGGAGACCTTATTACTCTCTATAACTACCTAAAAGGAGTTTGTAGGTAGGCAGGTGTTGGTCTCTTCTCTCAGGCGACCAGTGACAGAACAAGAGGACATGGTCTCAAGCTTCATCAGGGGAGGTTTAGGCTTGATATTAGGAAAAAAAATTCACTGAAAGGGTGATTTTGTCATTGGAATGCACTGCCCAGGGAGGTGGTGGAGTCATCATCCCTGGAGGTGTTTAAATGCAGATTGGATGAGGTGCTTAGTGCCATGATTTAGATGACGAGTAGGTGTTGATGTTGGGTCATAGGCTGGACTCCATAATCTCAAAGGTCTTTTCCAACCTTGTTGATACTGTGATACTGTAACACTGTGTTTTTCATCTACTTGAAATTATGGTTCCCTGAAATGTTTACTAGGCACATTCTTTCTTCATATACGCAATTCAGAAGTGAAAATAAAAAATTATAAATCACTAGGTAAGGAGAAACTTCCCTTATAATTTTCATGTTAGTTTGGAAAAAAACTATGTAGACATATTTGGGCATTGACTGTTGTACAGACCAACATCTTTATTTCTATTTGTCTATATGACTTAAACATCTGTGTTGGTGCAAGACTATGTGTACTTGGGGCTCTGTGTAATTTGGCAGCAGCAGAGGAGAAAGGAGGAGGTGCTGCACCCCATCCCACCCCACCCCCATCACCCCCACCCCCATCCCCCATGTTTGGACTCCTAGTGTACAAGGAGCTGTCCTGGGCCGCTGTGGCTGAGTGATTTGTACACTCTAAAGAGGCAAGAGCGCCTATGACTGCACACATGCGCCCAAAAGGTTTACGTAGAGGTTATTCTGGCAAAGGTCCGTTGAACTACCAGTGGCCCCTGAGTCCCCAACCCCAATTCAGGAACTTTTGTGAAGGAACTTCTGCACACGCCCCGGTTCGAGAACCTTCCACAGAGAGAAATGATGCAGGCACAGCGAGAGCATTCCTTTACAAATAATCCTTGCCAAGAAACACATGTGTCTTCTGCCTCCTGGACTGTGTTTCCTGAGGAAATCTGCATTGAACTTCATTGAGGTGTTGACTATTTTTATGTTTTATTCCTCTTTTTCTACTTATTTTCTCTCCTTCCTTCCTTCCTTCCTTCCTTCCTTCCTTCCTTCCTTCCTTCCTTCCTTCCTTCCTTCCTTCCTTCCTTCCTTCCTTCCTTCCTTCCTTCCTTCCTTCCTTCCTTCCTTCCTTCCTTCCTTCCTTCCTTCCTTCCTTCCTTCCTTCCTTCCTTCCTTCCTTCCTTCCTTCCTTCCTTCCTTCCTTCCTTCCTTCCTTCCTTCCTTCCTTCCTTCCTTCCTTCCTTCCTTCCTTCCTTCCTTCCTTCCTTCCTTCCTTCCTTCCTTCCTTCCTTCCTTCCTTCCTTCCTTCCTTCCTTCCTTCCTTCCTTCCTCTCTTTCTCTCTTTCTCTCTCTTTCTCTCTCTCTTTCTTTCTTTCTCTCTTTCTTTCTCTCTTTCTTTCTCTCTTTCTCTCTCTCCCTCTTTCTCTCTCTCCCTCTTTCTTTCTCTCTCCTCTTTCTCTCTCTCTCTTTCTTTCTCTCTTTCTCTCCCTCTTTCTCTCTCTCTCTTTTTCTTGCTCTCCTTAAGTCTACCACACTTTTTTCTCAACACTTGGTGAATGTGGTTGTATCCAAGTTCTTGTTGTAAACTGTTACTTGACAGAACTTACAGCAAAAAGTTGTAACTTCCGCTGAGTTAAAGGCAAATATTGGGATTTTGAGCAGCCCCCTGAAGTGGTTGTCATCACTCTGGCCTGCCTCAAAAAGATTCAGAAGAAACCTGCCCCTGGGTCCTAACAACTGTATTGAGCATTAGTTTGTATCTCCTGCTCCAGCAGAAGAAGAAGGGCAGATGATCTAGCAGGACTTTTCACATTCTGTGGTGGAGTGATTCACTTAGCTTCTACTGACTAATGCAAACAAAGAAATAATTGTCTACAAAACTGCTGCTAATCACCACATCAGAAGCTAGATGGAGGAAGTAAGGTAGGTAAGGAAGTTTCACATGTCAAGTGAAGATGAAAGAAAACCCCTCATATGGGATTTCTTGACTTTGGGACTCAAGTGGCCTTTCTACTGCTTGTTGATTTAGGTCTGCAGCAAAGTGTAATATGACTCTACAATGTTTAAAAGCAATAATCATGTAGGCTTGGAGATCATTAATTAAGACAAAGTCATTCAGCCTCAATAACGCTAATATCAGAAATCTTTGAAAAGGAATTAATTTTTTTCATGAGTGGAAAGGTCTTGCTTTATTACCATGGTGGTTTTATTAATCTTATAAAGCCTTTTTCTTACACCTAGGTTGATGTTTAGTAATTAATGTTTGTCGTAAGTCTTGGCTTTTTGAAAAATATTAAGCACTGGAGAGAAAATGTAGAGTAAACTGCAACTAAACCTGACCATAATGAAATGATGTAACTACTTCTGGAAAGGATGCTTCGGTAAAGACTTAAGTGTGGAGGAGCTTTAAATTTCTGGAAACAGACTGAGTTTTAAACACACTTAGAAAACTATTTACTAATGTGTTATGGATAGATATCCATCACTGATTTCTTGCTGCTACATGTTATCATAATAACATAATAAAGGTCTCTGAGAGTAAAAATGAATCGGTCCTTATAGCCAAAACCTTACTGCTTCAACAGAGAAGACAACCAGCTAAAAGATGTGTGAAGATGTGTTTAGATACAACTGGGTTTTTATAGCAGAAGATACACCATGACCTTTTGCTGAAGGTCTCAGAGGATGTTTGTGGAAACCAGGAGCGGATACTTAGGAAAAGACGTTTCACAAGGTTTAGTTGGCACAGAGCTATAATGATTGGGAGAAAAGGGCACTGTTTTGGAAAAGCAGAGCTGCCTTTAGCAAATCTGAACAGCTCTCTAGCTGTTTCTCTAGCTCATTTTGAGAACTTTCAATGAAAAGCTCAAGATTCTCTGTGAAGCTCACATTATGCTCAAGATTCTCTGTGAAACTGAAGATTCTACTTTCCAGTCTTTCCAGAGTTTCAACATCAGGTTGCTACTGTAAAATGAGTCCAAACTGTGATACATCTATATACACGTATACTGGAAACAGTAAAAATGACAGCATTTGCAAGTCACTGTCTCATCAGGTACTTTGACCACAACAAGGACACCCAAGTCATCCACTCAAATATTAAGCAGAAAAATTCTACATACTAATCCTCAAATGTCAGTTGTTGTTCTCAGGTGTGTTTCTAGTTTCCTACTGTAGCAGCTTTTAAAGTCAGAAGGAACTATACCAATCATTCAGTGTGAAATGCGTAGGCCACGCCATAAGACATGCTTTAACTGATTACTTTTGCAAGCCCATTATCTCTCCTTGAGTTTTGATGATGTAACTTTCAGAGAAATATCCAATATTTATTTAACATTTTCCAGGGATAGAAATCTATCATAGCTGTTGGTAACTTGTTCTAATGGTTAATTACCTTGCCTGTTTAAAGTTCATGACTTGTTTCTTGTCTGAGCTTGTCTAGGCTAGGCTAGATGTTTCAGTATGATTGTCTGTGAGACAGAGGGATGTTTAATTCACTTTTCAGTTCTGTATGTGATAACTAGTGGCAACTTAAGTAACTCATGTGATCTTCCCAGTATTTTTATACCCATCCTCAACTGCAGAGACCAGAAATAGAAAGAGTAATCCCGTATCTGTGATGATTTATCAAATTGAGAGACTGTAATAATTTCTGTTCATACAGTCAGAAATCCTCAAATTCGTGTATCCAGGAGTCATATTGGCCCTTTTTACTATGTTACACTCAAGCAGCAATGATCTTTTCCAAAGTTACTAATTTCCAAGAGAGAAGTGGCCAATACATTATTCTTTATTCCTTCATGTATTACTTGGCAGTTGATAAGGGCATAATTTTTGTGTGCCTATTTTATTAGGTAGCTCTTTCTCAATGACCTCTCTTTTCAGTAATGTCTGCTTAGAAATCGAACTAAATATGCACTTGGTTTGCAATTACATGTTAAAGACTATCAGTCAACCAGTTGCAAAAAGTTCAACATCTACATATTAATTTTGTATCCTCCTAGTTCTTGTACAAGTTGTTTCTTGTTGTGAAGTCAAATACCACACTGATTTCTGTTGGTTTGACATTATTGTCTTTTGCATCCAGGCCTGTAGCGTCAGAAACTTTATTTTAGCAAGATACTATTCTTACATTTGAATTCTGATTTACATATTGCCATCCTTAATTCTGTATTAATAAATTCTCGTACTAGGTGGGTAATATTTTTTTTTCCAAAGATAGATGACAGACCAAAATTTAGTCCTGCAATTACCCACATTTTTCTTCTAAAATATTAGGTTATATGCACTTTACTTCAGTCGCTTTTAAATTTTCTTAGTATTCTAAAATACTTTGAAAATAAATAGAACATCAACAAAATGACAAAAATGACCAAACATCATCTCTTTTAAGAAGCTCGGAGGCAACAAATGTGGACCAATGGATTAAAAGTACCCTAATTTCATAGCTACCCATTCCAAAATCCAACAAAATCAAGTGTTTTTCTCTTATTACTTATATAAAAAACTCACCATGCATAGCTTTTTCAGCATAATAAGTTTAATACTTGAATTAACTTATATATTGTCCTTTAATGCCAAGATGGATGGTTCATTATGACATGAATAGTTCTTAATAGTCATGGTTTAATGATCAAGTGTTCTGCTATATTTCTCTTGTGTTCCCAATATTTTGTTCATCAGGAGCAGGCTGCAATTTGGTGTAACTTTATAGTAGTGATGGTAAAAAGAAACTGCGGTTAATCGCAAGTTAATAGACATTTCACTGTTAATCTACTTTTTAATTTATTGATTGAGTATGAATCA